>JAMZAV010005540.1:0-42771 GCA_024449915.1 Sweltsa coloradensis
CTGTGAAAAAAGGTTTTTTATTGTTTTTGGGTTTTAAATATATTTTCCCAAAGGGAGGAACTTTAAAGGGGGACTTGGGGAGAAAAAGCGGGGGACAGGGTTTGTGCCCGGTCCGAACCAAACCACAACAAGGGGAGGGCATGGGGGAAGGTGGCCGGGGGCAAGGGGCCGGGGGGGAACTTGGGCCCGGGTCGGGTCGGGGGGCCCGGGTCGTGGGGAATTATCGTTTTTTTCAAACGTAAATGGGTTTTTCATTGTTTTGTCGTTCCGGGCGGGAAAGGGCGTTTAAAGGGAAAGGGGGAGGGTTTTCCGACGAGGGCTGCCAAAACTCGCCTCCCTTTCATTGGGTTTTTCCATAATTCCTATCTGATGTTATTTACCAAAGGGGTTTTTCGTCATAACTTATAAATTTCGAGAGATCTTATTGCGTGCCAGGGAACCTTTTTCGGCCGATAAAACCAAGGGTTTTCCTTGATGTTCAAATGAAAGTTCAAACTCAGTAAACCCCGGCCTTAAAGCGGGAAAACGAAACCCCCCGACCCCCGCAGTGGGCTAAAAAATTCAATTTAAAAGTCCCGGGAGAAACTAGGGCGCTTCAACAGAGTGGGTCTATATTGCGTCGCATGTGATATTGTTTTTGTGAATAAATTTTTCGGGGTTTTTTGTTTTTGATGATAAGATTTAAAATTTTTTTTTCTAAATTCTAAACAAAAAAAAGTTTTATTATTGGTTATTTTTTATAAAAGGGCCCATTAACAGTTGGTGATGGGGCGCCACTCAAACCTAGGGTAATTGGGGAGGGAAGTTCCCCTGCTGGTCACAAACCCGCCCTCGGGTAGGGGAAGTTTAAATGGGGGAAAAGGGGGGCTCTCTTGTCCGGGGTCGTTTAAACGTCGTTACATCGTTTGGGGGTTTTTTTTTGGTCGTCCCTCCCTAGGGCAGTTTGTAAGGGGACCGCGACGACTGCCCCGAGCCGCTTTTAGTTTTTTTTTGGGGTATTTTCTTAACGCTGCTCCAAAAGAGCCAAGACTGTCTCTAGAATGCAGTGGTGCCAAAATATGGATGCTCCCCTTAAAAATACCCTATTGTTTTTTTCATTATTGTTAATCATTCTTTAACCACAAAAAGAAGGGTAGTAAAGACTTGATCAGGTCATTGGTAAACCAGCGTACCATCCAAAACGACGACACGTAAAAAAAGTAGGGCCGTCAAACCCCGGTTTGGGTTTTTGTGGGGCCCCCCTTTGGGCATTTTTAATTAATAAAGAGTAAAATTAAAAGTTTGATTCATTTGGGACTCTTTTTTAAAGTAAAAATTTTTCAAGGGCGCCGAAATTATTGAATGACATGTGAAAATCAATTTTTAATAAAGAAAAAAAAATAATTAAAATAAAATATAAATTTATTTTATAAAAGAAAAAGGGCAAAATATAAATTTTACATCCCGGGCGGAGGTTTTATGATTTTGAAATAAAAAATTTTGTATTTTAGCGAGAACCATTAGTTTCCCAATGTGGCTGTTTGAGTCCCGGGGCGTTAAAAATTTATACTACTTTTTACGTAATTTTCATTGTGTGGGTGTGTGTCAACTAATCCAATAGGCAATGGCTCCTTTTTTATTTTTATCAGGTCTGCCCGGGGGTATCTCTTAGGTTCGGGGGCGCCACCCCAAATTTTAAAAGAAAAGGTTTTGGGGAATCCCCCGCTATTCTAGGCCCGTAAATTTCGGGGGCTTCAAACCTTAGGTTTTATTGCGCCGCCTGTGGTATTGAAAATTAATTAAATGAGTTAAAGTTGTTTTAAAAAGATTATAAAGGTTCCTGAATGTATATTGGAAAAGGGAAAAAAGTAGTGATGTTTTAATTTGGCAATACAATAATGATATTTTTAAATGGAAATTAAAAAAAAAATAAATAAATAAATAATAAAATTTAAAAAAATAAAAAAAAATAAAAAAATTTTAAAATTTCATAAATAAAAAAAAAAATAAAAAAAAAATAAAATGAATAAATAAATAAAAGGAAAAATTTTTTTTCTGTAATTAAAAATTTTTTAAATAAATAACCTTTTTAAAGATGAATTTAGAAAGTTTGTCCCCCATAAACTATGATAAAAGTTCTTCATATGGGTTGGGAGGGAAACAAATTTTTGTGCCAAGGGGATCATACTCGGGGAATTTTTCTAAAAAGTGATGCACGGCTAAAGGTCAGTATGGGGTCAACTACGCAAATTTTTTTATTTTGCGCCACATCCCCAAAAAGCTTGTCGGGGCCAAACCAACTCAGTGCTTAAAACCAAACCCCGGGTTTAAAGGGGGGAGAGGGGGGTTTTTTCCCTCGCGGTCGTCAGTGTCTTCGCACGTTTTGTGTTTTCCCTTTTCGTCCTCGTCGTCGGGGGGCGTCAAGAGAAAGGGGCAAGGTTCCCCCCGCGATTGCCTAGCTCGCCTCTATTTTTTTGGGGGGTAAAAAAAAAACCACCCCTTTTTTTGGGGTGATGTTTTTCGAGGGGGACTTTTTTTTCTTAATCTTTTTTTTAACGATAAGAGGGCCCATCTCTGGGCCAAATTTTTTCCCCCCCCGGGGGCCCAAGGGGAAAAAATGAAAAGAAAAAAATTTTAAGAAAAAAAGTCTTGAGGTTTGATAAAATTTTATTGCGAATTTTAAAAATTTTAGATGTGAAATTTAAAATTGGCTTTAAAAACGGGCATCCATTGAAAAAATGTTTAGCAAGTCAACTGTGTCGCTCTAGCAGCAACCTCTTCTCTTTGGGTTAAAAGGAAAATTCCCCTGATTTAGACTGTGTGGACATTCGAAAGAAAACGTTCCATTTTACAAGGGGATTCCCGAAGTGCGCTTTTCACTGGGCCCTTTCAGATATTATTTGTCTGGAACTTGAGTCTTTTAAGAGAATTTATTAGGGCTTCAGTGGTCCTCTCAACGCAGAATGAAACCCCAATCACTCGGGGAGCTTGTGTAAATCTATAAAGCTGAAATTTCAAAATACTAGGGGAAAGCCAAAGTTTTTTTGTTAAACGGTGGAAATTAGCCGGGGTGTTTTATTCTAAAACCGGCCGTCTGGTCCCCCCTTACGGGCCCCACTCTGCTTGCCACAAAAATTATTTAAATTGGGAAAATTCAAAATGGGAAACGTATTCAAAAAGTATTAGCGTGAAACATTAACAAAATTTCCCAAAATAAAACAAAAAACACCTAATTTTTTTTTTTCCCATTTTAAAAACCCCTCAAAAATAAAATGTTTGGGGGTAAAATAAAAAAGTTTTGATCTGACGGGGATCGACCCCATCCACCTGCGGGAGGGTAAAAGGTTACCCTAGGCCATGCCGGCCACGTCCAAAACCCTTTTTCCCGCTAACTGCTACAAAAAAATTGGGCCCTTGATTTAAATTTAAAAATTCCCCTTTTTTATTTTTTGTAGGCTTAAACCGGGAAAGGATCAAGCTGATTTTTTTAACAGTTCTTTTAAAACCCTAAACCGGGGTTTCTGTTTAAAATTTCAGCCCAATCTGTTTAAAGGGGGTTTTTACTTTATTTTGACTACAGATGACAACAGAAAACACAGAAAGAGAACCGTTCGAGTTGAATTTGGGGACCCGGTCGCTCCGCCTCCCTCGTTTAAAAATTTTTTTAAACACCCTTTAAGATGCCTTTTAGAATCTAGGGGGGCTTCAACCGGATATTCCTTTTTGAAGCCTTCCCGTGATATAAAAATTTTTTTCAATGATTTCATGGTTTGTTTAAAGGGTTTTATTGTTTTCCCTACTTTATAAAAGAACAGAAAATTTCAAAATAAAATTATGACAAAAAAAAAAATATTTATGTTGGGAAAGAATAATGAGGTTTGGGGTTTTATGTGAAATAAAATTTTTTTTAAACAAAATTTTTTTCGGATGAGAATTTTTTTTTTTGTCACGCGACTGCTTCAAATTTTTCGGTTTTGTTTTTTTTGGAATAAGGGGCGCGTCCACCATAAAAAAGGGGATATGTGCCACAGGAAACCTAGAAGATTTGGGGGAAAAAATCCATTTGGTCAGAAACCAGTTCCGGGGGAGTAGTCGGTAGGAAGGGGGGGGGGGGGGGGGGAGTTCTAAAATCGTGGGAATTTATTCCCAAAATGTAAAATGTTTTGGGTTTCTGTGGTCGTAAAAAAACAAATTTCGTTTCTCATATGGTTGACTAAGCTGGAGTTGGAGACGCAAGAAAATAACGAAAACATATTGGGGTTTAAAACCCAAAGGGGAAACTTTCCCTTCATAAGGGGGTAAGCGTGGGTAAAGATGTTTTTGATTTTGGTTTTTTTAAAACCCCGGAGTTTTTCTAAAATTAAAAATAAACACTGTTAAACCCCAATTTTGGTTTTGCTGAAAGGGGGTATTGTCGGGAGATGATAAAAACCAAAACCCGCCCGTCTATACGATACACCGGAACCAAATAAAGGTGTTTTCTAACTCTAAAAAAATCACGCCCAAAAAACCACATCTAAACGTAAGGAACCCTTTTTTCGTTTGTAACCAAAACTAACTTAATTTAAAACTTCTTACCGAATTACAAAAAAAATGTTAATTTTAGTTTCCGAGAAATGAAACGACTTGGGGGAAAATGGGAATGCACCCAAAACAGACAAAAAAAGGGGTTTTAAAAGTTTTTTCATCAACAATGCATTATCCCCCGCCTGTTAAAAAACTGAACATTTTTTTTCCCACGGGGGTTTCGCCGAATAACGCGTTTTTTTGGGTTTTGGGGCCGCACAAAAAATGTGCGCAATTTTATTTATGTGGCTTATCATAATTTATTTCATTAAATTTTTTGGGGGCCCTATATTTTTTTCGTATAAAAATTTCTTAAATTTGGAATATTTCGGACAAGTTCAAGCCAGTTAGGGGTTTAAATTTCGCCGGCTTTGGGTTTTTTTTAAGTAAGATTTGAGTATTTCTGAATGTAAAAATAATTTTAATTTTGGTTTTTTTGAAATATTCTCCATTATAATTCCTGGTCAGGCCCCGCCCCCCAGAGGGGGGATTTAAAGGGGTTTTTTCCCCACCCACCCTGGTCCCTCTCGTCTCTGTTTAGTTTGTCGTCGTTCGGGGGTTATCAAAAGTCGTTTTTTCGGGCGTAATTTTTGTTAAATGCAGGCTCTCCGCCCCAAAAAGATTTGAAAAAAAATGACGGAAAAAATAGGGCGCGTTTAACCGGATAGGTTTAAAAATTTCGCCGCTTTCATCTTTTAAGTAAAGAAATTAGATTATGGGGTGTTTTTATGATTATTTGTTTTCTTTGTTTTTTAAAAAAAAGAAAACATAATAATGAAGATTATCGGATTGGAAAAAAAAAAAAAATATTTATTTAAAATCTAAAAAAGCATTTATATAACCTTACAATATCCAATCAAACGACCCAACCAATTTAAAAAAAGGGAAAAAAGTTTTTTTTTTGAGAATGAAATTTTGTTAAAAAATACTTTGAATTTTTAAAATTTAAAAATTTGTTTTTAAATTAAATTTTTAAATTTTTTCTTGCTGGGTTTTTTTAAATTGATATTTTTTCTTAGGGATTTATTTTGTTAGGTAATTAAAAAATAAAATTTCTTTCCCTTTGGGGGTGTGGTGAGTGTTATGATCTTCTTCGGGAGCGTGACTTTCAGGGAAAAAAAATCTTTACTTCAAGCCTGTTTCTAACCCCCCCAACCCTTCCCACTCCAAACTAAAGGAACTTTTGGGGGGATTTGGGGAAGTCCAGGGGCATGTTTAAAAAGGTTTTCAATCCCCTTTCTTTCCCCTTCTAAACAACGCCAAAAAACTCCGTTATACCTTAAGTCAGGGTTTCCGCGGCGGGGGTACAAAAGGGCCGTGAGAAACTAGGGGATTTTATCCGGATATTTTTTTTTGTGAGTATAAATTTTAATTTTTTTTTTTCGGGGGGGGTTTTTAAAAAAACAAATTTAAAATTTAGAGTTTATATCAAATTAGCAAAAGACTTTTTCTTTTTTTTTTTTTGGAAAAAACTAAAATATTTTACGGATAAATGGTTTTAAAAGTTTACATAGAAAGAGAAAGGTTGAAAGTTTGTCGCCGTTATTTTTGTGTCCAATCTGGGGTTTGAAATTTAATACTTTTCATTTTTTGTTACTCTTCAGTGGGGGGAAGGGTATTCCAAAAAATATATTTTAAATATATAAAATTTAATTTTAAAAAAATAATAAGGTCAAGCGTGTTTTTTCCCGGGTATAAAAAATTCCTTTTTTAAAAAAATAAATTTAAAATTTTATTTGAGAAAGTAAAATTTTTATTTTCGGGGGGAAAAAAATTATTTTTAAAATGGCGTCATATTGATTTTTGGGGATTCAAGTCCCCAAATTTGATTTAACCCCAACAATGCCCAATTTTTGAAATTTAAATATCGATAATCGAAATTTTTTAATATAAAAATTGGGTATCTTTAATTTGACATTTGTAAAATCCCCGTCAGTTGAAATTGGTTGCTAATGAGCTCGTTGAAGGTTTATTGACAGTGAACACGCGTGATTTGGTCAGGATACCCTTATTATTAATTCCCCGGGGAGTAACCATTTTTAGAAAAATGATTTCCCCCGGAAAAATTATTCCAAGGTGATCGAATTCCTCAAGGTCATCACCCCGAATCTTCAACGGGTGGAACAATGGTATTTTGGAACATCGTTAGGTGACACCAAGAAACAACTTCATCTCAGGGTACGCGGTGACAAGAGATGATCTATTCCCAACATGTGCCAAAACAAGAAGCAAATTCATCATCAGGGTACAGCGGTGACAACGAGATGTCTATTCACCGACTATTTACCATAAAAAGAAACTTCATCACGGATACGCGGGGCACGAGAGATCTTTCACCCACACTATTGACACATCAAAAGCAAATTTTCATAGGATAAGCGGTGACAAAGGTGGTTATTCACCAGACAGGTGACCATCAAGAAACAACTTTATCATCAGGATAAGCGGTGCACGAGATGATCTAAATTTACCAACTAGGTTTTACACATCAAAAAGCAACTTTTATATCAGGATACAGCGGGGACAACGAGTGATTATTCACCCAATAGTGTGCCATCAAAAAGCAACTTTTCATGGTACGCGGTGACAAAGAATGGTCTATTTCCCAACTAGTGTGACACATCAAGAAAGCCAACTTCATCATCAGGATACAGCGGGTGAACAACGAGATGATCTATATACCAGACTATGTGACACATCAAGAAGCCACAATTTCATCATCCGGTACACGCGGATGAAAACTAGGTGGTCTATTTATTCAACCAGACTATTTTGACGCATCAAGAACACTCTTCATCAGAAGGATACAGCGGTGACAACGAGATATCTATTCACCCGACTATTGTTGACACAGCAAGAGCACTTCATCATCCGATCAGTCGGTGACCAACGAGATGAATGGTATCCCAGACTATTGTGAACAACCTCAAGAGGCAACTTCATCATACGGATAACAGCGGTGACAACGAATGATCTATTCCGTCGACTAGTGTGACACATCAAAAGCAAAACTTCATCTCAGGATACAAGGCGGTGACAACGAAGGTGATCTATTCACCAGCTATGTGACACATCAGAAGCAACTTCATCATCAGGATCGCGGTGGAACAACAGCATGATCTTTCACCAGACTATGTGTGACCCATCACGGAGCAACTTCGATATCAGGATCCAGCGTGACAACGAGTGATCTATTCACCAGAATAGTGTGACCTCAAGAAAGCACTTCTCATCAGGATACCAGACAGATATGACAAAAGTACTAGATTAATTCTATTTCCACAGACTAGTGTGACACATCAATCAGACAACTTTCATCATCAGGATACAGCGGTGCACACGAGAATGATCTATTCACCAGACATAGTGTGACCATCACGAAGGCAACTATCGATCTTCAGATACAGCGGTGCAACGGTGATTCTATTCCACCAGACTGTGGTGACACATCAAGAAGCACTTCATCATCAGGATACAGCGGTGACACGAGATACTATTCACCAACTTAGTGGGGGCCTCAAGAGCAACATATACATACATCAGGATACAGCTGGTTACAACGAAGATTGAACCCTATTGCACCAACACTATTTAGTGGTGACAGACATCAGAGCAAACTTTCATCATCAGGATAAGCGGTGACAACTATACTACTTCATTATTCACCTATACTAGTGGTGACCACTCAAGAGCACTTCATCTCAGGAATCCCAGCGTGACAACGAGTGATCTATTCACCAAGACTAGTGTTCTCCATCAACAACTTCATCATCAGGATAGCGGTGAACAACGAGGTGATCTATCACCCGACTAGTGTGACACAATCAAGAAGCACTTCATCATCGGATACAGCGGTACAACGAGGTGGTCTATTCACCAGACGTGTGACACATCAAGAAGCTAATTCATCATCGGATACGTCGGTGAAATCGAATGATCTATTCACCAGACTAGATGTGACACTCAAGAAGCAACTTCCATCATCAGATTACCAGCGTGACAACGAGGTGACATATGTCACCAGACAGTGTGACACATCAAGAGCAATTCAATCTCAGGATACAGCGGTACAAGAAGGTGATCTTTCACCAGACTGTGTGACAACTCAAGAAGCAACTTCATCATCAGGATACCAGGGTGACAACGAGGTGATTCTATTTCACCAGACTAGTGTGAACATCAAGAGCAACTTCACTCATCAGGATACATCGGTGCAACGAGATGATCTATTCACCACTAGTGTGACACATCAAGAAGCACTTCATCATCAGATACAGCGTTGACCACGAGTCATCTATTCACCAGATCAATGTGGACACATCAAGAGCACTTCATCATCAAGATACAGCGGTGACAAAGTATGATCTAATAACCAACTAGTGGTGACCATCAAGAAGCAACTTACATCATCAGATAAGCATCGGTGACACCGAGATGATCAATTCACCAGACTATGTGACACATTCAAGAATCAACCTCATCATCAGGATCCAGCGGTGCAACGGTTGAATCTATTCATCCAACTAGTGTGACATCAGAAGCAACTTTCACATCAGAAATACAGCGGTGACACGAGATGATCTATTCCCGCAGACATGTGACACATCAAGAAGCACTTCATCATCAGGAACAGCGGTGACAACTGAGATATCTATTCACCAGACTAGTTTGACACATCAGAAGCACTTCATCATCGGATACGCAGCGGTGACAACGAGATGATCTATTCACCATACTAGTGTGACACATCAAGAACACTTTCCATCATTCAGGATACAGCGGGTGACAACGAGGTGATCTATTCCCAGACTAGTGTGCACATCAAGAAGCAACTTCATCATCAGGATACATCGGTGACACGAGTTTGATACTATTCCCAGACTAGTGTGACAACAGGTCAAGAAGCAACTTGTCATAATCGGTCAGCGGTGAACAACCGGTTGATCTATTCAACCAGACTAGTGGTGACACATCAAGAAGCAACGTCATCATCAGGATACAGCGGTGCACGAGGTGGTCCTAACATTCCCAGACTAGTGTGACACATCATAAGCCTTCCTCATCAATGATACAGACGGTGAAACGAGGTGATCTATTCACCAGACTAGTCATTACCACACATCATAAAGGCACTCATCATCGGATACAGCGGTGACAACGGATGTCTATTCACCAGAACTGTGTGCCATCAAAAGCACTTCATCTCAGATACGCGGTGCCAACGAGATGATCTATTCACCAGACTAGTGTGGACACACACAAGAAGAAACTTCATCATCCAGGATACAGCGGTGACAACCGAGATTGATCTGTTCCCGCTGGTGTGACACAGACAAGAAGCAACTCATCTAGAACAGCGGTGAACCAACGAATGTCTATTCACCCAGACTGTGTGACACATCAAGAAGCCAACTTCATCATCGGATACAGCTGTGACAACGAGGATGATATCTAAAGTTATACACCAAGACATAAGTTGTGACACTCAAGAAGCAACTTCATCACCGGAGACAAGCTTGCCAACGAGGTGATCTATTCAAAACCTCATCAACATTCAACCACCAACACAAACAAACACCAAAAGCCAAAAACAGGAAACACCACAGGTATACATCACACCCATCCAACTCAAACCAACACAAACACACACCCACCAAACCTCACCAACCACACACATCACAAACAAACCACCTCAACCAAAACACCATCACCACCAAAACCACCAGACTCGTGGTGACACATCAGAAGCAATTCATCATCAGGCTAGCAGCGGGGACAACGGAGTGGGTCTATTCGCCAGACTAGTGTGACACTCAAGAAGGCAACTTCATCATCAGAGTAAGCGGTGACAACGAGATGATTTTCACCAGACTAGTGTGACCCAGAAAAGAAGCAACTTCATCATCTAGGATACAGCGTGACAGTCATGACAATCTATTCACCAACTAGTGTGACACATCAAGAACAACTTCCTCATCAGGATACGCGTGACACGGGTGATCTATTCACCGACTAGTGTGACACATCAAGAGCAACTTTCATCATCAGAGACGCGTGCACGAGATGATCTAGTGCACACAGCATACTATGTGCACATCAGAAGCAACTTCATCATCAGGTGATACAGCGGTGACAACGAGGTGTCTATTCACCATACTAGTGTGACACATCAGAAGCAAACTTCAAAAAATCATCAGGATACAGCGTGACCACGATATGATCTTTCCCCAACTAGTGTGACACATCAAGAAGCAACTTCTCATCAGGATCAGCGGTGACAACGAGATGATCTATTCACCAAGACTAGTGTGACACATCACACGCAAACTTCATTCATTCAGAATACCAGCGGTGACAACCGACAGAGGTAGGTCTATTCCCACTAGTGTGCACTCAAGAAGCGACTTCATCATCATGATACAGCGGGTGACAACGAGGATATCTATTCACCAGGACTAGTGTGACACATCAAGAAGCAAACTTCAATCATCAGGATACAGCGTGACACGAGATGGTGTCTATTCACCAGACTAGGTGACCATCAAGAAGCAACTTCATCTCAGGATACAGCGGTGACAACGAGGTGATTCTATTCACCAACTAGTGTGACACTCAAGAAGCAACTTCATCATCAGATCAGCGGTGCAACGATATGATCTATTCACCAGACTAATCGGTGTTGACACATCAAGAAGCAACTTCATCATCATGATACAGCGGGGACCACGAGATGATCATTCACCAGACTATGTGACACTCAGAGCAACTTTCATACATACACATAACCGCGGTGGGCAACGATATATCTATTTCTCACCGACTAGTGTGACACATCAAGAAGCAACTTCATCTCAGGAGACAGCGGTGACAACGAGGTGATCTTTCACCAGGACTAGTGTGACACATCAAAGCACTTCTCATCAGAATACAGCGGTGACAACGAGTGATCTATTCATGCGCTAGTGTGACCATCAAGATCAACTTTCATCATCAGGTACATCGGTGAAACGAGTGTCCTAATTCACCATACTAGTTTAAAACACATCAAGAAGCCACTTCATCATCAAGATACAGTGGGTGACACGAGGTTAATCTATTACACCGGACTAGTGTGACCATCAGAAGCAACTTCATCTCAGGATCGCGTTTTGACAACGGATGATCTATTCACAACAGACTATGTGACACATCAGAGCAACTTCATCATCAGTATACAGCGGTGACACGATATGATCTATTCATACACAAGACCTAGTGTGACACATCAAGAAAGCAACTTACATCATCAGGATAACCGCGGTGACAACGAGGTGGTCTTGTCACCGCAAGACTAGTTCAACACATCACAAGAAGCACTTCATCATCAGGATACAGCGGTGACAACGAGATGGTCTATTCAACTCGACGAGTTTGGGGGGTGGGGGGGGGTGACCACATCAAGAAGGTCAACTTCATCATCAGGATACAGCGGTGACAACAGGAGGGTAGAAATCTTTACACCAGACTAGTGTGACACATCCAGAAGCCTTCATACATCTGATACAGCGGGACACGACGATGGTCTATTCACCAGACTAGTGTGACACTCAAGAAGCAACTTCATCATCAGGATACCGCGCGTGACAACGAGATGTCACTATTTCAGACCCGACTAGTGTGACACATCAGAAGCAACTTCTACATCAGATACAGCGTGACAAGAGATGATCCTAATTCACACAGTACTATGTGACACATCAATAACAACTTCATCTCAGGATCGCGGTGCAACGAAGATGGTCTATTTCACCTCTATTGTGAACATCAGAGCAACTTCATCATCGGATACAGCGGTGACAACGAGGTGATCTATTCACCAGACTATTGTGCACCATCAAGAAGCAACTCCATCATCAGGATACAGCGTGTCAACGAGGTGATCTTGTTGGTGTCCAGAACATGTGACACATCAAGTAGCAACTTCATCATCAGGATACGCGGTGACACGAGGTGATCCTATTCACCAGACTAGTGTGACACATCAAGACATCAACTTCAATCATCAGGATACAGCGGGGACAACGAGATTCTCTTCACCAGACTAGTTGTTGACCCATCACAGGAAGCAACTATAAGAATCAGGAACAGCGGTGACAAGAGATGGTCCCTAATTCACTCAGGACTAGTGTGACACATAAAGAAGCCTTCATCATCAGGATAAGCGGTGACAACGAGGTGATCTATCCCATACTAGTGTGACACATCAAGAAGCAACTTCATCCATCATGATACAGCGTGACAACGAGGGTGCATCAATAAATTACACCAGGCTAGTGGACACATCAAGAGCGACTTCATCATCAGGATCAGCGGTGCAAAACGAAGATGATCTATTCACCAGACAGTGTGACCATCAGAAGCAACTTTCATCATCAGGAATACAGCGGTGACAGCGAGATTATCTATATCACCAGACTAGTGTGACACATCAAGAAGAAACTGTCATCATCAGGAGACAGCGGGTTACCACGGAGGTGGTCTATTCCCAGACTAGTGTACACATCAGAAGTAACTTCATCATCAGGATCAGCGGTGACAACGAGATGTCTATTCACCAAGACTAGTCTGCACATCAAGAAGCAACTTCACATCAATCAGGATAAACAGCGGTGACAACGAGGTGATCCTATTTCCACCAGCCAGTGTGACACTCAAGAGCCACTTCATCAGCATGATACAGCGGTGACCACGGATGATCTCATTCACCAGACTAGTGTGCACATCCAGAGCACTTCATCTCAGGATACAGCGTGACCACAACGAGGGTTTTTGGTGGGGGCTCTATTCACCGACTAGTGTGACCAATCAAGAAGCAACTTCATCACAGGATACAGCGGTGACAACGAGATGGATCTATCCCGACTATTGTGACAAATCAATAAGCAACTTCAATCTCATTGATCCAGCGGTGACAACGAGGTGATCCATTCACCAGACTAGTGTGACCATCAAGAGCAACTTCATCATCAGGATACAGCGGTGACCACGAGCTGATCTTAATGCACCTGACTAGTGTGACCCATCAAGAACAACTTCATCACAGGACTCAAGCGGATGACAACGAGGTGATCCTATTCACCAGACTGTGGTGACACAATCAAGAGCACTATCTCATCATTGATCACCGCGTTGACAACACGCGGCCACATCTATCTAGTCACCACACAGCCTCAGTGTGGACACCATCAAAAGCTAACTTCATCATCAGCGATTACAGCGGTGACCACGAACGGGTGATCTATTCACCAGACTAAGTGTGATCACACAAGAATCAACTTCATCATCAAGTATCCAGCGGTGACAACGAGATGCTCACTATTCACAGCAGAACTAGGTGACACATCAGAAGCAACTTCTACATCAGAATTACAGCGATGACAACGATATTATCTATTCACCAGACTAGTGTGACCACCTCAAGAAGCAACTATACATTCACCAGGATACAGGGCGGTGACACGAGGTGATTCGATTCACCAGTACTAGTGTGACACAATCAAGAAGCAAACTTCATCATCAGGATCGCGTTACAACGAGATGATCCTATTCCCAGACTAGTGTGACACATCCAGACAAGCCACTTCACACACATCACATGGTACACACCGATATACGACACACCACACTACAACAGTGATCTATCACCAGACTAGTGTGCGCATCAAGAAGCACATCCATCATCAGTATCCAGCGGTGACAACGAAGGTGGATCTATTCAACCAGACTATTGATGAGAACTACTGCAATTCAGACGGATGTTATGGGTTAGTCAAGTCCCATAATTTACATGTAGTTATGAATTGAAAATCAGCGCGTAGGTGGAAGAGCTTTTTGGCTTGTACCCTTAAAAGTGGAGGTTGTGGATCGAGCTATATAAAAATATGGTCCATGGACTTATTATACTTTGTCATGTTTTTTGTTTTAATTTTTAAGTTAAAATTAGCTTGATGCACAATGCATTATACGTTTCAGTACTTTTCCAAATACGGAGTTGTGAAGCGTGCTGGGTCTACAATTGTTGGTGAGTGTACTGTGGATTTGAATGGGACCTTTGAGGTAATTTTAGACTAACTGGCCTATTTTTTAGGTTGGTTCTTAGCATGTCATTTTGGGGTATTTTGCCTAGTTAGTTTAGGTTTACAATATTTATTCAAAGTCTGAAGGTTAATGTTTATGAGATTATTATGTCACACCAGATTTTCTACAATGGTACAAAAATTAGGTTTGTTAGCGATTGTTTTTTTTGTAGCTTACATACATTACTGTAGCCACCATAGTAACAGACAGCTAGTTTGGTTGTTATTTCAATTCAAAGGTGGTCTATTTCAAAAAAACAAAAGGTTGGGGGAAATAAGACGACGTGAAAAACTAGGCGCTTCAAGCGGAACAATTTGTTGTGATATTTTTTATAAGTTTGTTTTCTAAGTTTATAAAAGTATTACATTTATGGACTTTTAGTCATATTTAAAGACTAATTTTTTAAATTGAATAAAACTAAATGTTGTAGACTTTTAAATGATTGAACAAATTACTTCGAATGAGAAATTTAATAAGTATGTCGCCGTTATTATAAATGATTTTCATCACCTAATAATTCATGGTCTATCTTTTCAGTTGGAGAAGCTATATACGAAAAAAACATGGGACTTCAACGAGGACAGAATTATACAATAATTGGTTCAAGTTCTCTACGGTTAATGCAAGATTGATATTTCGGAGACTTTTAAACCATAAACTGAGATTCTTAGTTTGAAGTGTTTTTTAAAAAGTATATTTGGATATAGGGCGCGTCAACCGTTAGGCCGCCACCAAACCCAAAGGGGGATAAGGGGAGGGAGGGCCCATGCTGGGGGTGAGACTCGATTGGACTCAACTTCCGCGTGGTTTTAAAATTTCGAAAAATCTGATTCCGTCCATTAAGAAAAAATTTCCCGACATTTGGTAGACTCAAATTTTCATTTACGATTGTCGAAATAAAATCGTTACTTGCGTCTGTGGCAAGCATTTTACCATTGTTATAAAATTATTGGTATTCGCCATCATGCTTTTGTAAGCAGATACGAGTTAGCCGCATATTTATATGGCAGCGAGTTTTATGTGCAGCCGTGATTGTCTTTCTGTCTTGTGAACGCGAACAAGTCAAATTTAAGATTAAATTGTTATTATTTACTACAATTCAGAAATTAGAAAAGTCCGCCCCAACCGGATTGGAACCACGGTCCTCCCGCATTCCTGGCAGACTCTTAGCCACTAGACCACAGGACGGGTACATTTGCATATAGTTACTATAGTTATTATTTAAAATTAATAAATCGAAATATTGTTCTACAATTTATTACTTATAAAGTTCAAACTAGTGTGATTGGAAAAACAATCAAGAACTATTCCGGTTTTTAAAAGCAGAATATGATATGATACCCGATATAAAAATGGAGGATTTAGTTGTTTACGAATGTCTTTTTGCCCAAAAGTGTTTTCCCGACATCCAAATAGCAGACGGAAGCAAAAGATCCGTGGAGTCTGGCGATTGTCTGAATACAGCGCGGAAATCAACCAAACCACGCGGATTCAGCGTCGAGTCTCAACCCCGCAGCTGTGATGTGGTGAGTGTTAGTGAGGCGTATTCTTAGCGCGGAAACTAAACGACGACGTGAGAAACTAGGGCGCGTCAACCGGTTAGGTCATATTGCGTCAACTGTTATATTGTTAGTAATTAAATGGGGTATGGTGTGTTTAATAATTGTATTGTTTTCAGGGTTTGTGTACTAGGAAAAAGCCAAAGTCGTTGTTAGACGAGTGTGTGAGCCATGTGTTGAGTACCCGGTAACTTTCCCTTTTTCTCCCCCCTACCTTAGGTATGTAAATGTAAAACTAAGAGCCGATAACCATCACAACACGCGTGAAAAACCCAGGGCGCTTCAACCGGTTAGGTTATATTGCGCCGCCCGTGATATTGTATGAGTAAGATTAATGAAGGTTGTTTTTTTTATAAAATTTTCCCTTTGTTTGTAAAAGAAAAGAAAATGTAAAATTTGATTTGATTAAAATGAACGTTTTTTAAATGACTTTTTTTATGAAATTTTAATGAGGATTTAGAAAGTTTGTCTCCGTTGTGATAAATGATAGAAGTTCTTCATATGGTTGGGAGGGATAAAGTTCGTGCGCAAAGGGTCATATATTAACATTCGGATTTAAGTATCAATCAGTTTTTCTCGATTTACGTCAGACATTTATATAAAAGTTTTAGAGAATCAAAAGAAATGAACAAAACACAATTTTTTCGTATTTGAAGTCTACCCAATCAGTTTTCTTAACTGATTTTCAGTAAGGGATAATTGTTTTCGACTTTTAAGCTTACCAAGCCAACCCTGTCGACGCTGCCACCGCCGAAAAGCGGCATTGTCCAAGCACAGACCGGTTTTTAAAAAGAAAACCCATCACAACTTGTTGGACACGATTCCCAAACCGCGGAATATCCCAGGATCAACAAAGGGTAATAACAGAGAGAACTAAGCCAACCGTGTCGACCTGCCACCGCCGACGAGCGAGCATTGTCAAAGCACAGACCGGTATTTTAAACAGAAAACCCGACACAACTTGTTTTGGAACACGATTCCAACCGCGGAATATCCCCGGATCAACAGGCTAATAACAAGAGGACCAAGCCAACTCTGTTGACGCTGCTTCCACCCACGAGCGAGCGTTATCCAGCACAGACCGGTATTTTAATCAGAAACACTAACCCAAATTGTTGGACACGATTCCAACCACGGGCGACTTCAGTATCAACAAAAATAACAGAGATAACCAAGCCATCCCTCCCCCCCCCCCCTCAACCCCACTATATCACAAACACGGCTTCATGTTTGTAACAAGCTCCAAAATCTGCCCCCCCCCGTCCCTCCAACACCCTTTTTAATGAAACTTACCTTTTGAAGTCAATCGATCATTGTCAAGTCTATTTCCATAGCACATTACATTCCCGACCAGTCTATAATGCCGTTTGCGGTGGCAATGTGATTAGGCCTGGTCCCCAAGCGTATGGCACTACGAGGACGTGGGTTCCCTATCCCGCATACACATTATGATGCTTTAGTAATCGTCCTCCATCGTCATCTATCACCACTCATCGTCCCGATAGCCTTAGTGCATTAATATGAGACTTTAAAAACAGAAATCATCAATGTATAAATCGTCACTATAACCCTAGCTGCACATACAACGACAATCTCACACGATATAACCTAAAAACTGTCGCGACTCGCGATAACCCTAGGTGCACGCATACTAACACAGCACAGTCCAGTAGCACCATAGCAAGTCGTATTATTCAGTATACCGTCCCCCATAAAACTTGTAACACGCACGCTACTACAATAGCACACTGTCTATCCTTATCGTCGCACTAGACCTAGCTGCACGAACACTATGAACTAACACATGGTATAAAACTAGACATCGTCGCGCTAGCTCTAGCTGCGACCTCCCTCGCCCGTGGAAGGTTCCTTACTGACTCTACGAAGCCTATACTTTTTCAGATTGCCGGGGCATCAGTGAGTCATTGCTGCACTCTGCCGGGAGAATGCACACTGCAGAATATATTCGAAAGAGAGGGGGTGGGGGCATGTCCTTCACAATTGCGGGGATTTGCAGAATGGGAAATGATGAGATAAATTAATGATGCATAATTTTTCTGCCTAAATCTAGATGACTTGGTTTGGTTTATTTGGTTAAGGGCGCGTCAACCGTAAGGTTATAATGCACCACTCTATCCTAGGAGATATGGGGAGGAGAGTCCCATGCTGGTCAGAACCAGCCACGGGTAAGGGGAGGTTGTCAAGGGAAACTGGAGGTTTCCACGACGACGATTGCCAGAGCTCGCCTCTAGTTTGGGGAGTAATATACCCCTCTTACTAGCTAATGTTTGCGAGTTGGGCTTTTTCTCTTGAATCCGCTTTGTACGATTAGCAGAGCCATGCTCTGGTCTAATTCTACCCCGAACCCAGACGAAATAGATGTTTCGAAGAATAATTGTCCGTGGTTTGGTTTATTGGGAATAAGGACCCGTCAACCGTTAGGTCATAATGCACCATTCTAACCTGGGGGGGGGGGGGGGAGTGGCCCATGCTAGTCAGAACCAGCCACGGGTAATGGGAAAGAGGGGGAGGTGCAAGAGACGACGACCACCAGAGCTCGCCTCTAATATCGGATGTTACTCATACAGAATTGATTGGAATCGCATACACCAAGGAGTTGAAACCACTTGTGTGGCAAAAGTGGATCTTATTTAGTTTTGTTAATATTCATCATTTTGTATTTACAACGACGTGAGAATCTAAGACACTTAGCCTCAAAGTCATATTGCAGCGCCTGAGATCTTATTATTAATGTTATCTAACTTATAAAATGACTTGGAAGCTTCGCAAAAGCTTTTTCAGGAGCGTTGCTGGATGAGCGTTATGTTTTTAAACGAAAAAAGCGTAAAATTGCGATTTTCATAAGCAATAATTTTTTGATTTTGCTCAAATTTCACACGAATATATAAATTTATATAATAAAGGTTCTATCAAAAAAACATTTTAATAGGATAAAGCATGTAGGTGTTAAGTCGGAAGAAATTTTAAAAAAACAGAAAAAATCGTAAAATTGCGATTCAAATGAGAAATAATTTTTCGATTACGCTCAAAAACGTGGGAGTTCTAAGTTCAGAGATTTCGAAGGCCTCCACAAAATTTCATCACAATTGGAGTATCGGTTCAGCCGAAATCGTGTTAACAAACACACAAAAATACAGGAAAAAAAGAAAGTGTAGTGAAATGGAATCTTCGCTTCGCTCGCTACGCTCATCCAAATAGAAAGTGAAATAACGGTAGTGGTAAGATTTAATTATTCCATTAAAAAAGTGACATATTTTATATAATAATAATTTATGGTATAACAAATTGCTAAAATTAAATTGAGTTTTAGTTTGTCGACGTTGTCACATTATAGGTGCGCAAGGCATCATATTATTCGGTACATTCAGAATGTGACGTTGCATCGATGTCGGCTACCCAGTGTTAGAATACGAGGCACGAGTTTGGGAAACAACATAATGATGCACGGTTAGAGGTACATCACACGTGTCACGTGATCCATGAGATCCACAGATGACATCATAGCAGAGCACGACTCATGAGAAACTAGGGCGTGTAAGATAATAAAATTAGTTTAGGGTGTGTTTTATGGTTATACTGTTTTCTAAGTTTATAAAAGATAGTAAAATAATAGAGGTGATAGTAATGGCAAAATAATAATAATTTATTCAAATAAAAACTGAAATATGTTTTAAGTGATTTTTATATTTATTTGGATTAAGGGCGCGTCAACCGTTAGGACATAATGTGCCACTCCAGCCTAAAGAATATTGAGAGGAGGGGCCCGTGCTGGTGGAACCAGCCACGGTTAGGGGAAGGAGAGGAAGGTTCTCACGTGGTGGTTGTAATAGTCTTGTACTTTACTCCCCTCTGACTTGCTAATGTTTGCGAGGTGGACATTTTCTCTTGAATCGCCTTGTACGACAAGTAGAGCCATGCTCTGGCTTAATTCTACCCCGGGTCTAGACGGGGGAGCGGGAATCGAACACTGGACCTTCTGCATTAAAAGCAGAGACGCTAACAACAAGGCCAACGAGCAACACATAAAACACCAGGAGGCCAAGTCTTGAGCCCGCTCGTTCAACTCACTCATCGTTCCGAGTCGCGTTATCGTTTCAAGTCGCTCAACATCCCCAGATCGGTAGCCTAGGGGACAAGTCCACGAGTGGGTTTGGGTGACTTGGAACGATTTTTTTCACTCGTTTTCAAACCACGAGATATTTGTTGGTGAGTTGGATGATTTTATTTCCCCTTTGAGTCACTTGACTTCCACCTCGAGAGTTTAATATACCAAAATAAATAAAAATTACCTACATCCCGCTACATAAACATTTTTAATTACAATCAAGAAATTTTGGGCAGGTTTTAAAATTATAAAAAGTGTCATCATTGCCACACAAGTCTGTTTAAGTTTAAGGTAGCAGGTAGCGCTGTTAGTCTAACGGTCAGCGCGCCCTGCTTGTTAGCGAGGGGAGCAGGTTCGAATCCCCGCTGGTTATTTTTTGCTATATTTTTTGCTAATCTTATCCTTATTGCATTTATAGACATAATATATTTTTTGTTTTACGGACTATCGATACTACAGTAAATGCTTTGCTGACCTAGAAGAAGCAGAGATTAAAGCAGAACATTTGCGTGACCGCTTTCATACGCGCATAGATGGGTTTTCAGAAGTTATCGGACACAAGTTCATTGAAAGTTTTAAAGCTGAATAAACAGTTAACATTGGATTTAACTCAAGAATTAACAGACTTCATTGAGCCTCCAACGCGCCCAACAGCAACTGACACCACACTAAGGTAGGTAGAGGAATGTTCAATAGGCATGTGTTGTAAGTCCTACACATTCTAGGCTCTACTGTTCACCACAAACACTTTCTAAGGGCTCAAAGTTAAATTTATATAGCCCTAGCCTAGGCCGCTACGATTTAGCTAACTTGTTTTGTTGGGTGTTATGTTAATTGTGTTAATAATATCGTCTTATCTTGATGTTGGCTGCTCTGCGTTTTTAATGCAATTGGTAGCTATCAAAACAATTATGTAAAATTACAGTTATGACTTTGTGAGAAACTAGGGCGCTTCAACCGGTTAGGTCATATTCCCACCGCTGTGATACTGAAAGTTGATGAGATGAGTTATTGGTGTGTTTGATGATTAAAATTGTTTTATTTTATTTTATTTATTATTTATTAAATATTTTGCATTCATTTTTTTTCATATAAATAAACATAACATGCCATTTTATAAAAGAAAATAGTTGAATGCAAGAGCAACAAAAAGACATTTGCCCCGTAGTACTTTCGTACCTGTTACTCTTGGTACAAAATATCCCCACTTTAAATAAAATACGTCGTGTTAAAATTGCACATATCAAATAAACACAACAATTTATTAATAAAACACATTAAAACACTTCCACATCACAAAAAATCTAAAACAAATTGCAAATTTAAAAAAAACCTCTTAATACCCATGTTGAAACAACTATCACTTTTCAAATCACTTGGTAGGAGATTCCACAACGAAACAGATCGATTAAAAAAACATTCTGGTACGCTGAGGTTCTGGCCCTAGGTGGTATTAAGGGAACCCCGTGTTGTTTTCTGGGGAGTTGTCTTTCACTTATGGATATTCTGTGGTAAGGTCGACATCAACTTGTCTTGTTAACATTCCTCTCAACAATCTCACATCAGTTTTGATTTAAAAAATTTCCAATGAAAGGAACGTCACAGATACTACGCCGTGAACTAGCACTGGGATTGAAATTACCTTTCCCTAAAATCAATTTGGGGGCCCTATTCTGAATTCGTTCAAGCTTGATCATATTATTGCTGAGTTGTAGGATGCCACGCAGGAATACCGTAAGTTAAAATAGGCCGTATCAAGGTAAGGTAACCAGTTCTTATTGTGCGGTTTCCTACTCCTCCCAACACTCCTATTTACAAACCCAAGCAGAGAAGCTGCTCTATTGCGAACAAAATCATTTGCACTTCCCTTTTAAGTTGTCATTATATAAATACCTAACAATTTTATAGAATTAGAAATGGGAACCTGGGATCCTTGTAGGCTATACGTGCACACCAAAGGGTTTCTAGATTTTTGAGAATTGAGAGTTAATTTTCATCATGTTTTTAAAAAACCCAACGCTCTATTGACACCCAAATCCTTTTGGAACTCTATCAAAACTTCCTTAGAGGCAATTGGTCTATAAAAGGTGGTATCATCAGCGGGAAATGAATCATCTTTGAAGAAACGCACTGTGGTAAGTCCAGAAAGTATATTATGACAGGAGAGGACCTATCACTGAACCCTGTGTCACACCGGAAGTATATTAAAACGGTGGGAGGTGGCTCCATGAAAAATAAAAGACTGTTTCTATTGGAAAGAAATGACCTGATCCATTTAAGAACATTACCTTGAACACCATACACAGATATTTAGAAGCAGTCTGCAATGAGGAACCTGGTCAAATGCTTTAGACCATAAATAGCAATGCAATCGACCTTTTAGTTGTGATATCTTCTAACCCTGTGTAGCCCCAAACATCAATCATAACCGTCAGGCAGTAACACAAGATCTCCTAGTAGGAAACCATGTTGGTTAGAGTTTTAAAGATCGTTTACTTCAAAGTGGTGACGCACTTGATTTGACACAAGTCTCTCCATCAATTTGCACACTTTTGAAGTAAAAGAAATCGGTCTTGAATTTTTTTATATTAAGTTTTGTCTCCTTTTTTAAAGCTGGCACCACATTAGCTTCTTTCCATTGATCTGGCAAAGACCCTGATGACATTGATAGATTGAAAATTACACTCATTGAAGGAGCTAGCGCATTGGCACATTGATTGAGTATTCTAGCTGGGATTCTATCTGCCGCGTTGGGTCGCATTTCCTTGAGCTCCCTGCAGATGTCTCTTACTGGAAAGAAGGTGTCATTCAAAGTAATCGCTGGTGTACTAACTGTTGGCAAAACATTTTCTGTTGTATTTTTCCTGTTGTCTTCTTGCTGTGTAGTTATCCTTAAACTGGCAATGAAGGCTTAGCTATGTCGAAAGGATCATGCACCGAATTACCGTTAACAACGAAAAGGTCAGGGGCAGCACTTCCTCGTCTACTATGGATATATTTCCAGAATTTTTTTGAATCGGATCCTATAGACCAAACAAACTCCTGGCCCCGATTCATGTACATTTAACCCGGAGTTAGGGCGAGGTAAGGAAGGAATAGGACGGGTTAGGTCGAACCAATGAACAAGCTCTATGTCACTGTATGAATGACGATTAACTTATCACTGCAACTTAGATGATTGTTTCATTGGTTTCCACCGCCATCTAACTTAGTAAGTTTGACGACGAACTTTGCTAAATGTCGCCGTGTTTTATTTAATTTTTGATGTTTAATGAGAATTTTGATGCGAGTGTGTTGTACATCATCGAATTAAAAGAAATACGTATACTCTTGCCGTAAGTTATGGCATAGCCTAGGACTATCGTATTATTTTGATTAAAAATAAAGTTGCAATTAGCCGTCGAAACTTGTAACTTTTTAGGGAAGTGTGTCGAAACATGGCCATGCAGGCTAGGTAAGGCCTAGGGCTTGTCAAACGTGTATTGGTACTATGCATATTTCCAGGCCTAAAGCCTCCAGGAACAATAGACTAAGTCTATTAAATTATAAATAATTTTCTACAACTAAGCCTAGGTCGATGCCTGTTTCTGTTATTTTTTTGAGCGCAATAACAATATTTTTCTAGTTTAACGTCTAGGCTCAAAAATAAAAATGTCCGCCTATCTGTTTACAAATTTTGTCTACCTCCGAGGCAGCATAAATCGGTATTCATGAAGCATTGACTTGCCCTAACTCTCGCTAACTTTCACACCACCGCTAATCCTGGCTAGCTCGGGGATTAGGTCGAGGTAAGGCCGAGTAGCAATGACGATAGTTTTAGGTAAACACAGTGTTTTTTACAAAATACTAAACAAGAATATCGAAAATGCGTCTGTTTGTGAGTCGATTCTATTTTAATCTGAAATTAATAGACATTGTAACTTTTTGAATTGTGTCTTGGCATTAACTTGATGGGCCAATTTGTGTGGGAGTGCAAAATCCATTTTTCTCACCACTTTAGGTGTAGTCATTAGCGCCAAAAAGGGCATAAGTATAGGGCGATATTGAACAGTAAATACATTTTGCCCAAATAAGGGCCTAACTAGTACGTGTCACAAGTTAAAGGTCTTATAAACAACATAAGGCTCGAACTTAAAAAATTGCATATTTTTTACAACGATTTGGTGCAAGAAATTATTTTGTCGTTGTGCCGTTTTTTTTTTTACCATATCTCAGCCGGTTGTATGTAGGCCTACTGGTAGTCGACACTTGTGTAAAATATTTCTTTACCAGACCAAACAACGAAAGTCTGCACGGGGATATAAAGTACACACAAATAACAGACAATAATTTTAAAAATGCCAATTAATGAGTGTAGCATAACATAAATAAACAATTATTGGGGCAATTTTAAAAGGTAAAAGAATTTGGATCAAGCAGGTTCCGAACTGGCGACCCTTTACGTGGTAGTTGACCATGCTACGCACTACTACGCCACGACGCGGCCGTCCTTCGCGTTGGCTTTGAGTGGTACATCGTTGGTCGTGGTTAGCGTACCTGCTTCCAATGCAGAAAGTACAGGGTTCGATTCCCGTCAAAGTCAGAAGATTTTTAACTTCTGATTTGGACTTAAGTCCATCAGTTCTTGTCTTAGGAGTTTGTAAACGGTGCGGTGACTTTAGAGCCGTCCTAGCAACCAAGTACATAATAAATTCAGAGTTGTTCTGAATCGGCCTTGTTGATTCTGGCGTGGATCCGCGGGTGTTCGCACTGTCCATATCACTGATTGCTATATTTCCTATTACAAATATCGATCTTTGGTTGGTTATCGCTCACTCGTCGATTGCGTCGGCGCCTACAGGGTTGGCTTGGTCGCTTTGATTTACTGTCCCCCACTGAAAATCAGTTATATAACTGAGTGGGTAGACTCTAAATACAATTTATTTTATTTATTTATTTATAACACGAGGCTCACGACGCATTCAGATAACTCTTTATTTAATGGTATTATTAAGGGCACTTTTTACACTTCAAAGCCTTCTGCCACATTTAATTACTGTTATAATCGACTATTTATAAAGCAAGCACGTTATAACTCATTTATTCTGGCGTAATAACATTTGAGGTGAGGTTTCTGCCGTCGTCGGTGCAAATAGCCACTACCTCCGCCTAACTCTTGGTGTTAGGGAGTATTTGGCTGAGGTAGGGGTAGGGCGAGGTAGCGAGTGTTAGCTCAACGTACATGAATCGGATTTGACGTTGCCCCTCGCTAACTCTTCTTAACCCTGCCTAACCCTGGGATAAAAATGTACATGAATCGGGGCCCTGGTGAGCAGAACGAGTCGCTATCTTGATAGAATTTCTAACTTTCTTATAATGACCCCATCTTTCAGTTGAGGGATATTTCTTGTACATCTTAAAAAGAATATCTCTTTTACGAATTGATTTGATAAGATCTTTGTTTATCCATGGTGATCGCCTTCTAGTATCCTAATCTTTGCTATAGATTCACTTACACATTGCCAGAAAACATCAGTCCAGTTATTCCATGCACAATAATGTCATCCGTATCATAATGCATAGGTAGCCTATCCGCAAGAAGTTCAGAGAGTAAATTCCAGTCAGCTGCTTGGTAATTGTAAACCTCCGTTTTCAGCTTCTTTTGTTTTGGAGACTTAACTCTAATTGTAGCTGTGATTGCATAATGATCACTAACCCCTTCCACAACAGTAATATTCTCTAAAAGTTCGGTATTGCTGCACAGTAAGAGATCAAGAGTTGAACTAGTCGTTGCTGTTATTCTGGTTGGTTCATAAATAAGTTGGGAGAGGAGTAGATCATAAAATCAGGACACGAATTCCCCAGCTATCGCATTGTGTGCACAGGGAATGTTACACCATGTTACATCAAGATTAAAGTCTCCACACAAAATAATATCTGTATAATTTTGACTTACATCTGCTATACTGTTTAGTGAGTTCAGTAATTTGTTTATTTGGATTAAGGACGCGTCAACCGTTTGGTCATAATGCACCACTCTAGCCTAAGGGGGGGGAGGGGGGGTTTCTCACGTCGCGGTCGTCATCGTCTTTGTCATCGTTCGTTGTGTCATTGTCATCGTCGCCGGGGGGTCGTCAAGGGAAGGGGGCAAGGTCCCCGACGACGATTGCCAGAGCTCGCCTCTAGTTTCGGGGAGTAAGATATTCCGCTCTTTCTAGCTGATGTTTGCGAGGTGGACTTTTTCTCTTGAATCGCCTTTTACGATTAGCAGAGCCATGCTCTGGGCCAATTCTACCCCGGGCACAGACGGGGGAGAGTTCAGTAATGCTTAATTACAATCATCAGATGAATTTGGAGAACGGTAAACTGAACCAATTAGAAATGTCTTATCATTTGTTGATATTTTCACCCAAATGCATTCAGCATCTTCATGTTCAAGACTTGACATGCGACTTGGGTGCAATTCCGGCTTTATGGCTACTAGAACGCCACCCCCTGTCCGATTTTGTCTGTTTTTCCGAAATATAACATAGTTGGTATCAGGGAAAAGTTCATTGTCATGTATTTTTTAATTGAGCCATGTTTCACAAACGCACACAATATCTGCATTGTGAGAGTGGATAAAGAGAAGTGTATCTGGCAGTTTCTTACCGTTCTTTAGGCTTCTCGCATTAAATTGCAGCATCTTCAGACCTGATTCAGCTCTATGTGAATCTAAATCTTGAATATCGTCACTTGTCGAACAAGAAGTGCCAGAATCGTTAAAGAAAGAGTTGGTAAATTGAGGCAGTGCACACTCCCAACAAGTCCAAACACGATGAGCGGCTATCATTAATCCAGTGGCTTCATCTTAACACAAGAACGGTGATACTGTTTGTTACATGTTCCACACTCGAGGAATATTTGTCTGATTCGTCCAACAGTATTACACGAAGAGCATATGCTATGACCACCAATTGCAACCGGGCCTGGATTCTACTGCACGTCACCAGATAAGGCTATCATGTACATAGCAAAACTAAAAGCAGAACATGGCCCTGCCAGAGCAGGAACACGCAACCCTCTTCTCCGTCTACTTCTTCCAGCCAAAGAACAGATGTCAACATACCTTTGCTTTACAGCACTCATACACAGCGTTGAAGAAGATATGTGACAATGATTAATTGTTAATACATTGCTCCAGATTTGGTAGTGTTCTACATATACAATGTATTCTTCCCTAGTTTGATCTACTTGATCTGATTTGCTTATCAAAAAGTTCATACACAGTAAAACTTCCAAAATAAATATCGATCTTAAAAGCCCACCTTTCATCTTGATCTGTGAAATCTCTTTTCAATTGACATGTGAGAATCAATAACACACAGGCTGAGGTCTTGGCCTAGTCCAGATAACAAAACTTAGTGTAACTTCAGTTTTTGCTCACCATTTTTAAAGATTTATGGCCCAAACAATTCCTTGATATTCCTTGATCATTTCTTGAACACAAAATAATATTATTCCTCTTTAAAAACCACTTTTAATAGATAAAGTCTTCATATCATAACATAAGGATAGGTGTTTGTTTGTTTGGTTGCTAAGGCATTTTTTTAAGTGTATAAATAACAAAATCAATGATGATGATGATAGTTATAGCAAAACAAAACACAAATTAATTAAGTGAATAAAAATAAAGAAATTAAAGAAATGTGTGCGATGTCAATTAAATTTGGTAAAAAAGATTACTTTGGATGAGATTTGTTTGTTTGTTTATTTGGATTAAGGACGCGTCAACCGTTAGGTCATAATGCACTACTCTAGCCTAGGGGGAAGGGGAGGAGGAGCCCATGCTGGTCAGAACCAGCCACGGGTAAGGGGAGGAAGGGGGGTTTCTCACTTCGCGATCGTCATTGTCTTCGTCATCGATCGTGGAGTCATTGTCGTCCAGGGGTCGTCAAGGGGAGGGGGCGGTGTCCCCGACGACGATTGCTAGAGCTCGCCTCTAATTTCGGTGTGTAATTATATACTCCGCTCTTACTAGCTGATGTTTGCGAGGTTGACTTTTTCTCTTGAATCGCTACTAAGAATTAGCAGAGCCATGCTCTGGGCAAATTCTACCCCAGGCCCAAACGGGGATGCTGGTCAGAACCAGACACGGGTAGTTTGAGGAAACGGGGGTTCTCACGTCGCGGAGGTCATCGTATTGTGTACAAACTTCTGAGACAATAACTGACGGATTCAAGTCCAATCCAGAAGTTAAAAACTTCTGACTTGGGCGGAAATCGAACCCTGGAACTTCTGCATTGAAAGCAGATACGCTAACCACAAGAACAACGAGCCACACAAAATTCTGTCGATTGTATCGAATTAACCAATTGTAACAACGTTTTCTATTGGTCGCTAAGGATTCAACTTTTTTTTTTGGGGGGGGGGGAGTGTTTCAAACCGATAAAATCAAGTCACCCGACCCGATGGGTTTTCCTCTTTTCTCGCTTTTGCGATCATCTCTGGTATGCTCTGGGCCAAATTCTACCCCGAACCTAGCAGCAGCCTTATTTGCATGTCACTGTGGAAAATGAGCCCCATCAATTAACGGTACGGTAGCTTATCTACATCTATTCTCTCTATTCTTAATAATAATACAGAATATCTCTCCTTCCCAAAGTCGCCTGGGCCCGGACGGTCACAGGTCTAGGGTAGACCTACCCACTAACCACACGAGGCCGACTAAACAATTGTCTGTACTCTTTACGTGTTGTCGACCCAATACAAACAAATGCATAATGCTATTCACAGTCCTTCGTGTCGACACCGCGCTAGTTTCCAGGACTAAAATGCATTTGATAGAAATAAATGCTGTGCAATTAACTTTAAACATTAAGTTAAACTTGAAGAGAATTTCTGACATATTGGAACCATTTTCAATTCTTTTCTTGATTAATTCAATATGGAATTGAAATAAAAATATAAAAGAAAATGGCTATATCCGCTTTCCCTCACATAATCAAATAATTACTTAAAAATAAAAAAAATAAATTGTAAAAATGCGTTGTTTTATTTACTTCCCCGGTAAGCTAAAAGCAATTTCAAATAATTCAATATGTAACTGCAAGTACTGCAGCGAATATCTGCTGCCTTTGAACTGACCACCAAACATTAATTATAATGTCATTACCTTTACGCAGGTATGAGCGAGGGTTTATTTATCGATTTGTTTTTAGTCGGGAAACACTTCCGTAGGTCTTATTGTTTTTATTAACAACAATTCAGAAATGAAAAATCTGAATAGATGTCAATTATAACAATTACACCTACGGGAGTGTTTCCCGACTAAACAAACCGAGAAATAATAATGTTCTTGTTTAAATACAATCGCTTCAAGACACAATCTCAATATTGTTGAGGGTGGCAAGATATCGCTGCAGACGAATAAACCAGAAGAAAATAGGACCACACATGTTGAGGTTCCACAAACCTGCACCAATTAATACACGACGACAAGAGAAACTAGGGCGCTTCAACCGGTAAGGTTATTTGCGCCACCTGAGATATTGTAAGTTTATATATTACGTTAAAGATGTGTTCTATTATAATTCATTATTTAATTATAGTAATAGCAATTGAAAAATATTAACCATTATAATAATAATAATAATAATAATAATAATAATTAATAATAATAATAATAATAATAAATAATAATAATAATAATAATAATAATAATAATAATAATAATAATAATTTATTAAATCAAACGTGTATGAGTTTCGGGTTATTTCGCCGCGTCGCGGAGTAAACATTATACGTACCTCGACGTTTTCCCGTTACCTCTGTGGGTAACATATTTCATGAGAACTGAGGCTTATAAGTTTTGTTTCAGCCTCAGCCGAACACTCCTCCGTGGCGGTGTCTTCTGATTGGCTGGGTGGCACACGTGGTGGAGTGGGGGTAGTTAGCTCCCCTGGTTGGAGAGGATGACGTCCAACACTTGTTGTTGTTTTTTTGTTGTCGTTGATGTAGTTGTAGCTCCGGTTGTTGTTGTTTTGGTTGTTTTTCTCTGTGTTGTTGACGTTGCTGTTTTTAGTTGTTGTAGTTCCTTGTGGCGTCGGGATGCTAGTTTTGATGACTGGGGCCCAGGAGTTACTCAGTTTATAGCCGCCTACGTCACCGTTGAAGTTGTTGGATGAGCGAAGCGAAGACTTCAATTTCACTGACCCCCAAAAAAATTTAGCTCGGGTGTTTTTTTTTTGTTTGTTTTTTTTGTTTGTTTTTTTTGTCTGTTTGTTAACTCTCTACCAGGCAAACGGCATATCCGATCTTGATGAAATTTGACAGGACCTTCGAAATCTCTGAACTTAGAGGTGTATTGTTTTTGGGTACAATCGAAGAATATTTCTCATAAATATCGTACTTTTACGATTTTTTTCTGATTTTTTTGTGCGATTTTTTTCGTGTAGTTTGGGCCAATTCTGACCAAACGGGTGGGGCTAAAACTTTTCATAGTATACATGGACATTTAGGTTATGGTGATGTAGTACCTTTTGAAAGAAAAAGTTGAAAAAGTTAGCCAGAATCCATAGAAATTAAGCTTTTAATTATAAGTTTTTTGATTTTTTGTGCGATATTTTCGTGCCATTTGGGGCCAAATTCTGACCAAACTGGGTGGGGGCTACAACGTTCATATTATACATGGACATTAAGGTTATGGTGATGTAGTAACCTTTAAAAGAAAAAGGTTTAAATAGTTAGCCAGAATCTATAGAAATAAAGCTTTTAATATAAGTTTTTTTTACGGTAAATAATACCAATTGACAGTAACAAAAGAAACTTGACAACAATCAGCTACAATGCGTAGGCAGCAAAACAAAGAACTTGCAAAAGTAAAGATATCCCATGCAAACTAAAATTTTTCAAAAGCTCATCCATCAACGCGGCGGGACTTTAGCGTTTTCCTAGTTAGGTGATTTGGCTATTTCTATTGACTCCCTGATTAGGGCGTTGGCCATAGGGCAGGTTCGTTGCATATTAAATTCGGGTTTCATCAAATAGTGATCTCGTGGTCAGGATTGCTGATGTTGTCGACGCATGTTTGGCTACAGCCGACAAGTCTTCTCTCAACGTTACATAGCGATGTTCGATTTACAGTGGATGTTCGATTTTTGTTACCTCCCCTATGACTTTCCTACATACTGGCGACTTTCAGTGTTTAAAAAAGTTTTTTGCTTTTCCTAATGTATCTTTGCCTGGCCAACCCCAGTTGCACCGTTCTGTAACCCAATGCAAAATTGGCTATTCACAGATTCATGTGGGACACCCCCCGCTTTTTTTCCGGGGATAAAATGCTTTTGAAAAGAAAAAAAATGCTGTCAATTAATTTTAAAAATTAAGTTAAATTTGAAGAGAATTTTTTGGACATTTTTGGAAACCCAAATTTTCCAATTCTTTTCTTGTTTAAATTTCCAATAGGGAAAGGGAAAAAATTTGGAAAATAAAAAAAGAAAAGGGGGGGGGCTATACCCCGTTTTCCCCTCAAATAACCCAAAAATTATTTAAAAAATTAAAATAAAAAAAAAAATTGTACAAAGGGCGTTTTTTTATTTACCCCCCGGTAAAGAAAAAGAAATTTCAAAAAATTTTCCAATATGTAACTGCAAGTACTGCAGCGAATTTTCTGCGCCTTTAAAATGCCCACCAAACATTAATTAAGTTAAAATGCATTCCCTTTTTACGCGGGTATGAGCGAGGGTTTTTTTTCCGATTTGTTTAGTCGGGAAACACTTCCGAGGTGTTATTGTTTTTAAACAAAAATTTCAAAAAAGGGAAAAATCTGAATAATGTCAATTATAAAAATTTAAACACCTAGGGGGAGTGTTTCCCGACAAAACCCCCCCCCCCAAAGGAAAAAATTAATTTTCTTGTTTAAATACAATCGCTTCAAGAAAACAATCTCAAATTTTTGAGGGTGGCAAGATAATTCGCTGCAGACGAAAAACCAGAAGAAAATGGGACCACCCCGTCATGTTGAGGCCCCCAAAAACCCAAGCACCAATTTTTAATTTACACGACGACAAAAAGAAATAGGGGCTTCAACCGGAAAGGGTTTTTTGCCCCACCTGAGATTTTGTTTTTTGGGGGATTAAGTTAAGAGTGTTCTATTTTTAATTCATTTTTTAATTTTATAGTAATGGGAAAATTAAAAAAATTTTAACCATTATAATAATAATAATAATAATAATAAAATAATAATAATAAAAATAATAATAAAATAAAAATAATAATAATAATAATAATAAAAATAATAATAATAATAATAATTTTTAAAATCAAACGGGTATGATTTTTGGGGTTTATTTCCGCGTCGCGAGTAAACATTAACGTCCCTCGACTTTTGTTCCCTTTCTGGGGTAACATTTTAATGAGAACTGGGGCTTATAAGTTTGTTTCAGCCTCGCCGAAACCCCCTCCCCCCGTGGGGGGTTGTTTTTCTGTTTGGCGGGGGTGGCACAGTGGGGAGTGGGGGGTATTTAAAGCAAACCCGGGTTTGGGGAGAGGATGACGCCCAACACTTTTGGTTGTTTTTTGTTGTCTTTGATTATTTTGTAGCCCCCGGTTTTTTTTTTGGTTGTTTGTTGTTCTCTGTGTTTTTGACGTTGCTTTTTGTAGTTGTTGTATTTCCTTTGTGGCGTGGGATGCTATTTTGATGGGGGGGGCCCCCAAGGGGGTTAAATCGTTTATAGCCCCCTACGCCCCTTTAAAATTTTTTGGGATGAGCGAAGCAAAGGGTTTAAATTTCACTGCCCCCCAAAAAATTTGGGCTCGGGTGTTTTTTTTTTTTTTTGTTTTTTTTTTTGGGTTTTTTTGTCTGTTTGTTAATTTCTTCTACCAGGAAAACGGATACCCGACTTGATAAAAAATTTGAAGGACCTTCCCCCCGAAATCTCTAAACCCTTAGAGGTGTATTTTTTTTGGGGGTTAAAATCGAAGAAATATTTCTCAAAATATGTACTTTTACGATTTTTTTCGTTTTTTGGGTTTGCGATTTTTTCGGGACTTTTTGGGGCCAATTTAAACCAAACGGGGGGGGGGCACAACGTTCATAGTTACAGGGGACTTTAAGGTTAGGGTGAGTAGTCCCTTTTTGAAAAAAAAAAGGTTGAAAAAAGTTAGCCAAACCATGGGAAAATAAAGTTTTTTAATATAATTTTTTTGGGTTTTTTTGGCGATTTTTTGTGCCATTTGGGGCCCAAATTTGCCCAAAAGGGTGGGGCTAAAAATTTTAAATATTATACAGGGGACTTTAAGGTTATGGTGATTTTTGGGCCCTTTTAAAAAAAAAGTTTAAATAGTTAGCCAGAATCTATAGAAATAAAGTTTTAAATATAAGTTTTTTAGGGTAAATAATCCCAAATTTGACAGTAAAAAAAGGGAAATTTGAAAAACAATCGTAAAAAGGGCGTAGGAAAGAAAAAACAAAAAAACTTGAAAAAAGAAAAAGTTTATCCCATGAAAAACAAAAATTTTTTTCAAAACTCCATAAACGCGGGGGATTTTAGCTTTTTCTAGTGGGGGATTTGGCTTTTTTTTGACCCCTGTTTAGGCGGGAAAGGGGCGGTTCGTTGAATATTATTGGGGTTCACAAATAGTTTTCCGGGGTTTCAGGATTGCTGTGTTGTCGCCGGCATTTTGGCTACACCCGACAAGTCTTTTTCAACGAGTTACGGGTGATGTGGGATGTTCTTTGCCCCTTGGGGCGACGGGCCTAAACGTTTCCCCTATGTACCCCTGGCCACACTTGACGGTATTTGTAAATACCGTTTCCCCCCTAAGTGATTTTTGTTTTTGGGAACCCAAACATATGGCGACTTTCTTATGGGTTTAAAAACATTTTTGATTTGAAACTTGTGTAGAAACGACTAATATGATCTGTTGTAAATTTCACATACGGCAAATGAGAAAAATTGGGGGGCGTGTCCGGCGGGGACAAAAGGGGTTCGACATCTTCTCGGGGTTTTTTCTTTTGGAAAGTTTACGGATGTCAGATAAGTTTGAAAACCAAATTGCCCGTAATGTTTCGGTTAATATCTTTTTTTCTTCGGGTAACTTTTAAATTGGGACAGGCGTTTGGCCCCGTGACACTGGGAGAGTTGATAACGCATGTTTTGGGAGAGGGGGTGATGGTGTGAGGGGGCTTTTTAAAAAAATTTAGTAGTGTAGGTTTCCCGGTGGGACGGCTGGGGCCCAATAGGGACTTTATCAAACCCCTTGTCAATAAAAAAATCAAGAAAGGGTAACTTTTTTTCGATTCTATCTCTACTGTCAATTGAATACTGGGGATGTATGTTTTTTTAAATTTTGGGTGTGAAAATCGTTTTAATTTTTCCCTCGCGTCCCCCGGGGAATAACATACATTCACCCACAAGGGAATCCATGGGACAGGTTTGATAGGAAATGTCGACGGGCCCTTTGGTCTCAAAATTTGCTCAAAGAAAAAGGGGGGAGGGCCCGGGTAAATTTGGACCCCCATGGACTTCTTCAGATTTTTTCGATTCTTGCCCTCGAAAGAAAAGAATTGGGGTGTTGAGACAAGCTCAGCCGGGTTTGAAATGTGTGGAAAAGGGGGCAGATTTCGCCAACCCTTAATAGCATGGGAATCGGCACTTTGTGAAGAGTAAAACAATTTTTCAAAAACTAACAAGTATGTGAGGGGTTTGGAGTTTTACTTTTTTAAAAAATGTCGTTTAAAATGATAAGATTTTTAAATATAGAATCAGATTAGGTAAAAAGATGTTGTAGTTGCTTCAAAAAGATAAGCTGCCAGATGATACGTTGGAGATTTCGATGCCACTAAATTATGGGCCTTGGGGGCCCGGGGTCGGTTTATAAATTTTTGGAAGCCATAAATTCTCGGGTTTTTTTGGGGATCATGAATGTTTAAAGTTTGTTTTTTACATTTGGGAATTTTAAAAGGTGAATTTTTATGGGCGCAATTGTTTGGGCTTTTGATCCCGGTTTCCCAGGGGGTTTTTTTTGGTATTTTTGGGTATTTTTTGCTTTTAAGGGTAAAGTAAAACCATTTTTTTTTTTGTGGGCCCCTGGGGTTCCCTCAAAAACGGTGGCTTTCCCCTTTTTTTCCCTTTCCCCAAAACTAAATCCTCTCATCCCTCTTTAGGGGATTAATTGCCGTACTTCCTGTTTGTGATATTTAGGGTTTGGGGGGTTGGGGGGCATGGGTATTATGCGACCCGTTCCTGCCTAACCTTTTGGGCCCTGGTCTCGCGGAGGCCCTTAAACAGCGGCCCAAACCAGACACGATCTTTCCCTAGGGGAATGGTAAGGGGCCCCAACCCCAAATTTTAAGTTTGGCCCCTTTCCGACAAACCCGTCATAGCGGCGGGGTAGTTTCAAACATGTAGATTGAAACTACTCCCCTTAATCCTAGAATCTGTAGTTTAAACCTCTTTTTGGGAAAGTTTCGTTTGAAAGTTGATCATTGCAGAGTTTTTAAATTTTTTTACTGTGTGTCTTACTGCCCTGACGGTTGACAAAAATGTCCCTTTTTGTTAGCAGCCAATCTTCTTTTATTTTCCAGGAAAAGGGCTTAACGATTTGGCGAGAGGGAGATGCGGGCGAGAAAATTCCCCTTTGAAAAAGAATCTAAATCATTTGGGAAACTTGTGTATCGGGTTTTCTGAGGGGGGGAAAAAGGGTTTTAGGGAAAAATTTTTTAGTTGAAATCGATGAATAAGTGGATGTTTGTTTAAACGCAAAATTTTCCCGGAATCACTTGATTGTCTCGGGCATTGACAGAGGAACGCCCAAACCACCAACAATGGGGTTTTCTTCCCCTCAAGCTACGAATTTTTGTGTACTATTGAATATTTCCCCCCCGTAGAGGGGGAAATTAATTAAACCTTTTTAAACTTTCGGGGGCCCGTTAATTTTAAAATCAAACGTGTTTTTGAGTTTGGGGTTATTTGCCGCGTGCGAAAAAAACTTTATACTTTCCCTTTGGGACGTTTCGTTCCCTCTGGGGGAAAAACAATTATGGAACTGAGGCTGAAAAGTTTTTTTCACCCTCACCCGAACACCCCTCCGTGGCGGTGTCTTTGATTGGCGGGGGTGGACACGTGGTGGAGGGGGGGTAGTTATTCCCCCTGGTTGGGGGAGGATAAAGTAAAAAACCTTTTTGGTTGTTTTTTGTTGTCGTTGATGTGGGTTGTAGCTCCGGTTTTTGTTGTTGTTTTTTGTTTTGTGTTTTTTGGAGGGTTGCTGTTGTGGGTTGTTGTATTTTCCTTGGTGGCGTCGGGTGCTATTTTGAGCCCGGGGCCCAGGGTTACTCAGTTTATAGGGGCCTACGTCACCTTGAAGTTGTTAGGTTTTTTGGGGAATTTTATTGACTCCCTGATTGGGGCGTGGCCATGGGGCCCGGTTCTTGCATAATTCGGGGTTTCATCAAATAGTATCTCGGGGTAACGCGGAAAAAAATTACAGTTTTTTCACACCCTTTTTTAAAAACAACATACATCGAGTTTTCAATTGACAGTAGAGATGGGAAGTCGAAAAAACAGTTACCCTTCCTTGATTGTTTTTGCCCCCAAGGTTAGAAAAACGGGTCGTATTGGTCCGCCGTCTACCGGAAGCCTACACATACTAATTTATTATTTCAAAAACCCCCTCAAACCCCTCACCCATTCCCCAAAAACCCTGCCCGTATCAACTCCTAGGTCCCCGTGCCAAACGCCTGTCCGATGAAGAAAGTTACACCGAAGGGGAAAAGGAAAAAAAATTTTTAACCAAAAACCCTTTTCAGGGGCAAGGTTTTTAAAATTATCTGACATCCCTAGAGCTTTCCTAGAACACCCCCCGGGAAAATGCGACCACTCTGTCCCAAACGGACACGCCCCCCCAAATTTTCCCCATTTTCCCTATGTGAAAAAATTTCAACAGATATATTTGTCGTTTTTCTACACAAGTTTTTAAAACCCAAAAAAGTTTTTAAAAACCCCATAAGAAAATCGCCCGTATGTTTAGGTCTCCAAAAAACAAAAAATCACTTAGGGGGGACGGTATTTACAAAAAAAACCGTGCAAGTGGGCCAGGCGTACATAGGGGAAAGTGGGAGGACTGTGCCCCAAGGGTCAAAGAACATCGGGCATCACTGTAACTCGTTTAGAGAAAAAATTGTCGGGGTTGCCAAACATTTCCCTCGACAAAAATAAACAAAACCTGACCACGAGATACATTTGGGTGAAACCCGAATAATAGGGAAACCCCAAAAATGCCCTATGGCCCCCCTAACAGGGGTGTTCCCAAAAGAAAAGCCAAATCACCTAACAACCCTTTAACGGGACGTAGGCGGGTTTTAAACTGAGTAACTCCTGGGCCCCAGTCATAAACTAGCATCCCGGGCGCACCCAAAGGAACAAAACAACTAAACAGCCCCCGTAACAACACAGAGAACAAAAAACAACAACAACAAACAAAACCCGGAAAATACAATACATCAACGACAACAAAAACAAAAACAACAAGTTGGGTTTACGTCATCCCTCAACCAGGGGGGATAAAATACCCCCAAAACCCCCCCAGGTGCCAAACCCCAGCCAATCGAAGAAACCGCCACGGAGGAGTGTTGGCGAGGTTAAAAAAAATTATCAAACCCAGTTTCAGAATATGGTTTCCCACAGAGGTTTAAAAGAAAACCCCCCCGAGGGGAAATAAATGTTTACTCGGGGGAAAAGCGGCGAAATAACCCCAAAAATCATACACGTTTGATTTAAATTAACGGGCCGCGAAAAATTTTAAAAAGGGGAATTAATAATAATTATTAAATTTTAATACTAATAATAATTTAAAAAATAATAATAATAATAAAAATAATAATTTAAAAATAATACAACACAAAAAAAAAAGTAAGTACCTTGCCCAAGAGATTAAAAAATAAGAGAAAGTAGAAATTTGAAAAAAAACAAAACCCAAAAGTTTTTTTAAGGGAAAAAAAAGTTTTTCGAAAAAATATCTAGTACCGAAGGGAAAAAACAGGAAAAAAGGAGCACCAAAATAAGACGAGATAGAAGAGTTTTGGGCAGGGGAAAATTTGGGGTTTAAACCCGGGAAACACCACAACCCGGATGCCAAAGGTTCAAGGGCGAAAGAAATAAAAAATAAGCGATGTTTAAAGAGATGAGATTCGAAAGTATAACTGGGTTTAGGAATTAAAGTGGGCAATCAGTTTTACAAATAGCTGGAAAGCACCCGGTAAGATTTATAAATTCAAAATTTTTTTATAAGAAATTTAATACACTCACAATCAAAAATTAGAAAAAAGGCCCTTTAAAGAGTTTATAAAGGGGTAAAAAAAAAATACCCGAATTCTTTACCTGAAGAGTAACCTTTTTCAAAAACCCAAAAAATAATGACACGAAAAACCCCCAAGAAATATCGACCAAAATTTCATTTTCTACCAACTATATATAAAAAAATTAAAATTCAGCATAACAAATAAAATATATAAGATTTGGGGGAAAAAATACAATATCATGGCCGAGGAACAAAAAAAAGGGGCTTAAGGGAAATCGCAGGGGGTTTTAAAGAACAACTCATTTTCGGGCTCTACTGTAATGAACCCGGACACAAAAGAAAAGGAATTTTTCACCCAAAAAATTTCATTTACTACAAGAAAGCTTATGACTCAACACCACAAACATGGTTATTCAGATTTTTACAAAAAAAATAAAATCAACCCCCGTAAAAATAAATTTTTGAAGAAAAGTAATGAAGACATGGAAAAACAACACAAAAACTAAAATAAAAAAAACCAAACAGATAACTACCGATCCAACCAAAATTTAAAAGTGGCATTTTTCCCAAAGGGACTCATTTTAGCGCATTATGGTTTTCCCGTCATTAAACCCACTGTCGCAAATGCTTAACGAACAAAAATACGGATTTTTAAAAATTTAAAGGGCAAAATATGGTATGTCACACAATTCTAAACCCATTTTTTATGGATCAAAAATTATATGCATCAAATTTTGTTCAAAAAAAAAGTTTAATCAATACTTTATTTTTAATTTTTGTTTAAGGGTATCTGCATGGAGTTTGGAGTAGACAAGTGTAAGAAAGTTTCATACGAAAAAAGGGAAAAGGGTTAAAGCAAGCGAAGAGTTCCAGCTAGAGATTTGGAAAAAGGGTTGGGGTAATGGATGAAACGAAGTATACAAATATTTTTGGATTTCTACAAGCTGCCCGAAAATTTAAAAATAAAATAATGAAAAAAAAATTGATAGAACCTACAAGAAACGGGCTAAAATCTTTTCCTCCCAAAACGCAACTGAACGGGTTTAAAAGCAAGATCACAGCCATAAATACAATGCTATAACCCGTACGACATATTCATTTTGGGAACATTTTAAAAGGACACAGAAGCCATCCACGCGATGGAAATATTAAAAATCTACTACCCCTTACTAAACAAAGTAGCATCATCCTAAATCAGCAATAGAGAGATTTACATTCCAAAAAAAACAAGGGGGGACGAGGCCTAATTTATCTGGAAAAATTATTTATAAACAACTAGACATTTTAAAAAAAAATTTTTTTTAAAAAAGAGCAAAACCCAAACAACACTGCAAGGGCTGTGGTTTTCCCAGCTGACAAATCATTAAATCCCACTTCCAAATTTTAGCAAACGAAAATGTCAAACCCCCCAAGGGGGAAAATCATAACTGGGCGCTTCCCAAAAAAGTTTCGTCTCTCAGAAAAGACCCACACAAGAGGGCAAAGATGAACTACATAAAAAGGGCACGTAGATTTTAAACATCAAATAGGGGGTTAAACAACGGGGGGAAATTTTTTTTGGAGAAGCAGAAGGGTTTTTTGGGTGGCTATTCCAAAAACAGAGGATTGCCCCAACGAAAAATTTATAAAAAATACATTATACAAGATGCGGGCAGTAAAAGACAAGTAGAAAATGTATGTAAGGGGGGAAAAAAATCGAAACACATATATCCGGGTTTCCCGTCTATGCAAAAGGATAAACCCCTACGGGCATAACCAAAATAGCTAACATTATTCACCAAAAAAATAGCAATCAAGGGACAACCTCATTTAAACACCCCCCTTACTACAAATACAAAACCCGGGGAAAGTACTAGATAGCAAAGGGTTTTTAAAATTTTATTTCGAAAAACACGTTTTTTAAAAGACCAAAAATAAAATCACAACAGACCGGGTATAAAATTTTAAATTGACAAGAAGAAAAAAGAAAAAACCCTTATTGGGCGTTTCTGTCCCAAAGGCCATAAAGTCCCAGACACAGGAAGAAAAAAAAAATTTACAAGTATGGGGGAAATTGCAATTGAGAAACAAAAAGAGTGGAAACAGGAAAAAAAGGGAAATACAATCCCATACGTGGGAAACGGCTAATGGCATCATTCCGAAGAAGCTACATTTAAAGCATTAAACAACTAGAAACTTCCACCAATGTTTCCCTCGAGACTCAAAAAGGCCCGTTTAAAACTCAACACGTGTAGAATAGTCGTAAATTTTTAAAAATAAGAATGATACTTCGAGATTCCGAGACAGCTTCCATCCTGCATGGTTTTTTTTGGTTTCCCCTAGTCCCAAAAAGCAAATGCTAGGAGGCGCGAGAAATCGACGAAGGGCGTGAGAAACTAGGGCGCTTCAACCGGTTAGGAAAATTTTTTAAAAATTGGCCGCCCTGTGAATGGGAAAAAAAATGGAAAAGTGAATGCAGGTATGGTTTTATGATTAGATTGTTTTTTAAGTGTAATTTAAAAAACAAAAAAAAAATTTATGATTTAAGAAAGTAATAGCAAAATAAAAGGGTTTTGGGAAGAAATGAAAAAAAAGGGAAAAAAAACAAATGTGAAAAGGTGAATTAAAAATTTTGTTTAATAGTTACAATGGATGAGAAAATTTGAAAAATTTTTCGCCGTTATCCCTATGATAGAAGTTTTTCATATGATTGGGAAAGATCAAATTGCGTGCGCAATGCATCATATTGGCACATTCTGCTAGCATATGATGACGGTTAAAGGTACATCACATGTGTCACATATGGGGATAACCTTTTCTCTGGTTAAGAGATATCCGTGTGTTAGGCGTGTATGGCCTATACGAATTCTAGACAATACCACCTCTTCTCTACGTGAGAGTCGAGACGTAGGTGGACGAATTTTGTTAGTCAATGTGGGCATCACACTATGCAATTTGTTATTTTGCAACACATCCCACGATGCTTGTCGCAAATCCAACAATCTTTGCTTGTATCCACTCTTGACATCTGGAACGGGAACTAGATTGAAATCAACGTCGCGACGCTGGGAAGCTTCCTTAGCAGCCCGATCAGCGTGTTTATTTCCTTTTATGCCCACGTGTCCAGGTATCCAGCAAAACTCTATATATATCCCTTAGAGGTTAGTTTTTCTAAATAGAATTGGATGTCTTGTACCAAATGATGACTAGAATACATGAGTTTTATAGCTTGAAGTGAACTTAAGCTATCTGAACACAAAAGGTATTCTCCACAACGACAGCGTAGAATGTATTTAAGAGCTTCACGGATGGCGAATAACTCTGCAGTGAAAAACTGAACACACGTCGCTTAGCCTGAAACGTTCAGTTAAGGTGGGGCAATAAAAGGCACTTCCAACCTTGGTGTCAATTTGGAGCCATCTGTGAATACCAAAGTAAACCTTTGATGTTCATGGCAAATCTTTCTAAAGTTAATTTTGAATACACTATCGCAAGTAGAGTTTTTATCAAACGACAAAGGTCAAATATAATAATCGGCTCTGGTGTAAACCAGGGCGGGTTATTGCTAAATACAAAATTAAAAACTTTTGGCAGATGAAATTCTATAAGATTAAACAAAAGTTTACATCTTAATCCCGTTTGAAAGAGATGCCATGGGTTTGTTATCAAAGTGTCTGACATATGTCGTGTTAAAAAACATTCCGATTTGCTGGATGGTTAGGCATAGCTTTAATTTTCATTACATACGTACCCATCAAGAGGTTTCTCCGTTATGCTAAGGAGGACACACCTGACTCGGCATACAAGCTGACTACCGGGCTTGTTCGAAATGCACCAAGAGCAATACGAAGACCACAATGGTGGACAGTGTCTAGAAGTTTAAGGGTTGTGTTACTTGCTGAAGAGTATACGAAACATCCATAGTCCATCTTGGAGCAAACTAGAGATCCGTAAATTCTCAACATGCAAGTCCTATCTGCACCCCACGATGTATTACTGAGAACTTTCAATAGGTTGATTATCGGCCACGACCGTACACAGCAGAAAGAAAACATCATCTACAAACTATATTATAAATGACTTATTTTAGTTAGTGTTAAGACAAAGTAATAATGTAGGTCTGTAATATAGATACACATGGAAGTACTTGACGTAAGTCCGTACAACATGTTAGCCGGTTTGACCGAG
>JAMZAV010005541.1:0-61242 GCA_024449915.1 Sweltsa coloradensis
AAATTTGGGGTTTTAAAATTTTTTTCTATTCTGGAAAGGCTAAAAACCCGTAAAGGATAATCAAGATCATCTAAACAAAGCTTAAAACTATCCTTTTTTGAAAATAAAATACAATACTTTTTGCCTTAAATACTCTTTCCCATTATTATTTGTGAATCAACATAAAATGAAGTGACAAGTGTTCCTGTGTATTTAAAATGTTAGATCCCCTCCCCAAAAAAACAATAATGCTGTATCGAATACATGCTTCATGGAAAAAAGTTTTTTTGCGTGCCCAAACACAGATCGATATGGATGTTAAAATTTAAATTGGGGAAAAAAGTTTCTTTGAATGTTCACTGATCAGTGCTAAAGTCGTGAAGAATACCGTTCGATGGAATTTATCACAAAAAAAAAAATTCAAACTTGCACTCGGATTGTCTCCGATGGAATTCTGGAAAAAAATCAAAAAAAGGGGGGGGAAATCTGCGGGCAAAATGTCCAGTCAGCCAAAATTTTTAAAATTGCAATGGTTTACCCCTTTTCCCCAAAAAAATTGGCAAAAAAACCCTTACCCACAAAAAAAAATTAAAATGTTTTTTGAATGAGGGGGGAGGCCGTCGCGTCTGAAGTTAAACCCTCTGGCAAATGATATTCGCTTTTTCTAAACATTTTTTATACAAATAATCTATTTATTTTTCCTTTACATGTTTGGGGGGCATTTGGAGGGAAAACCCCTAAAGCCCCGTCTGGGGAGTGATTTTAAATTTTTCGATCCCTTTTGCAATAAAATTAACCTTTGAAAACCCATGTACCTAAGAGGGAAAATTATCCCTTTTTTGGCCCCCATTTGGGGGTTTTGCAAGGCACAATGCCCCAAAAATTACAAACATTTTTCTTTTTCTCGCACAAATTGATGAACCGCGCTAATGAAGTAAGTATTGGGAAAAAAAATACGTTTTTTTTTAAACTCGTGTTTTGGGGGAAAGGGGGGGGGGGTTGGTGGGTAAAATCCCAAATGCAGCCCTCTTACGAGTGTATTCTTTTTTCTGGTACTTAAACCCATAAAAAAGGTTTGGTTTCCCGCTTTGTCTTTTTGAGGGAAAAAGTACCTTTTGGGCCCATTTTTTCGTGGGGGGGGGGGGGGCGCGGCACAATGCCCCTAAGTATGCTTAAATATCTTATGTGTGCGTGGTATCGTACAAAAACGATGAAAAAATGGCCTATTTGATTTAAGGATTGGAAACCTATCATAGTTTTTTTTTTACTTTTTTTAAAAAATCATTTGGGGGGGGGGGGGATCTGGCGGGAAAAAAGCCCCAAAGCAGCCCGTCTTAGGGGGGATATTCTTTTTTTTTAAAAAATAAATTATAAAATGATGTTGGTTTTTTATCCCCCATGTTTGGGGGGGTACCTTTGAGGGGAGATTTGCCTTTTTGGGGCCCACGGGGGGGGACCTCAAGGCCAAACCCCAAGAAATGCTAAAATATCTTTGTGTGAGCTTTCTCGCATAAATCCATGAAAAATGACCTATTTAGTAATTTTGTAAAGAAAACATAGTTTTTTCACTTTTTTTTAAAAATCATTTTGGGGGCGTTTGGGGGGGTCTGGCGGACAAACGCCCCAACGCAGCCCGTCACGATGATATTCTTTTCCTGGGACCCTTTAAATATAAAATTCCGTTGGGTTTCCCGCCAGTACCTTATGAGGGGAGATTTGACCTTTTTGGGGCCCACGTGGGGGGGTACCTTCAAGGCACAAGGCCCCAAGAAATGCTAAAATATCTTATGTGTGAGCGTTCTTGCATAAATCCGATGAAAACTGACCTAATTCAGTAAGTATTGGAACGAAAACATAGTTTTTTCACTTCTTTGAAAACTCATTTTGGGGGTGTTTGGGGGCGTCTGGCGGACAAACGCCCCAACGCAGCCCGTCTTACAAGTGATATTCTTTTTTCTGGTACCCTAAACTATAAAATGCCGTTGGTTCCAGCCATGTACCTTATGAGGGGAGATTTGACCTTTTGGGGCCCACTTTGGGGGCCGTCTGGCGGGTCAAAGCCCCAACGCAGCCCGTCTTACTATGCGGTTTGTTCATATACTTACTTTTGCGGTAGATTTGGCGTTGAAACCTGCCATGTACCTTATGAGGGGAGACTTTATGTTGCGAGCTCTTGGACTATAGTCTTTTCTCCCACCATACACGGCCACGAGACATTTGTGGCTAGCAGAGGCTATCTCCTCATGGGTAACGTCATGGTTGAGAAACCTGGTAGCTGCGTCAAGAAGGTCTAGCTGTTTTGAAAGGACGCCCAACATCGTCGTTTTTACTTGCCAGAAAAGAGCAGAGGTTGTGTCACAACCAGTGAAGGCGTGAAGGAACAACTCTATTCCAGGGGGTAATGAGAGCTCTACTCTAATGAATGATGTTGAAGAGAACTGCTCACAACCTGTTCCACCCGTGCCACTTTACTGGAAGAAAACATTTTGTATTCTGTAGCCCAATCCATAAACCAATCCAGCACCAAGAGGTCGGCATCCTCTCCAGCGATTATGACGTGCTCGTACTCTTTTATTTTATTTATTTATTTATTTATTTATTTATTTATTTATTTATTTATTTATTTAACGTCTATCCTATTCAGTTATAAAAAACTGATTTACAAAGGAAGACAACTAAATAAATCTAATTACATAGATGCAGAAACAACAATAAACTACATTTTCGTAATTATTTGAAATAGTAGCATTACAACAACAATGCATTTAAACACAACAATTTTGGTAACAAATAAAAAAATATATTATATGCATTTAATGAATGAATCAAATATACAAACGGGTGTAGAATGAAAAGAAAAGAAAAGAAAGGGGGAAAAAAGAAAAAAGAAAGAAAAAAAAACATTAAAAAAGAAAAACGAAAAGAAAAAAACTGATTTATTAGACGATCCCACTCAAACGAATATGAGGTTTGCCAAAAATCAGGAACAGCAAATCAGGAAGTATAATCAAAAACTTTCGCGGAAGAAACCACCAACGTGAAATCTTTATTCTTGTGATCAATCTTCATTTTTGTGTTCAAATCTTGATAACATTTTAGTCCAAAAAATCTTGACTCATATATATAATTATATCAGATATATAATTATTTAAAATTGTTCATGTCAAACTGATCACAGCAATGATACAGGACACCTAACTCAAGTTGCAAGCTCCATCAGTGGGCGGCAACCAGACAATCTAGGCAGAAAAATATAATTGAAAATACATTGTTTATATCATAAATCAAAGCAATAATGAACAAACAAAGAGAAAAGCAAAATCATTAACAAGAACTTATGAAGGTAAATTAACATTACACAAATACACAGACAATAACCTACAAATAAATAGTAAAAAATCAATTCTTTGCTCTTTGATTCATTATCATTGCTTCAATTTTACTTTTAAATTGTACAATTCCTAGATCAGTAAACTGGCTTCTAATATCATAAGAAATTGAATTCCAATAGGATACGCCTCTGTACATAAATGACTTTCTAAATGCTTCAGAATTTAATCTAGGAACTTCCAATGAGTTTATTAAAGTAGAATTTCTATCACGATCAACAATTTTAAAAATATTTGGTAAAATACTTAAAAACATACCTTTCAATACTTTGTATGTATTTACCAGCACGCTATACTTCATCCTCTCCTCAATCGTGAAACAATCAGACTGCAAATCTTGGCTCAAGGGAAATGAATCAAACAGATGGTCAATTCTCTTCTGAAGTACAACATAGTAGAAGGTCTTACTGCCCAAACCACTAAGCAATAATCAATAACAGAGTGAATATAAGAATCTACAAGTAACCTCAACATTCTCTCAGTTACAAACCTCTTCATTCTACTTATAATTCCAATTACTGATGATACTTTATTACAGGCGCGGACTGGGACGAAAAGGCCCGGGATGCTGGTATGTAGTAGGGCCCGTACGAGGATGCGTAGCAAAGTAGGGGTCTGGGGTCTGGGCGAATTTTTGTGGGGGGTTACGTTATATTTTATGGCCTAAAACGCTATTTTAAGACGCGATTAACAGGCTAGTAACACTACCCGAGCTTTCAATTCAAATCTCGCAAAAATTATTTTCGAGGAAGCCTTACAACCAATAATGTAACTCGCAAATACCAAATTGACACTCGCAAAATGCGAGCTTGTGAGTGGATTTGGCAAGGTGGCAGTCAGCGGCGAGCCTCCATGACGTATACTGGACATTTTGATTGAATCATGCATAACTTCCCAGTAATAATGTTATTGAACACATATTTATGCATAATATATATTTTATTTCAAGTTTTCGAACGTGATCCATTGGTATTAATTGAATTAGCTACACATGATAGTCACTAGTTCCTACTGAAAACTGAAAAGTGAGAACACTGAAACAACCATTCTCTTTTGAAGAGCCGCCTAAAGGGGTACCCATAAAGGTCATCGTTAATTTTAATCAAATTTTTTTTTGTTCGGCTATTTTTTTTTCGCAGTAAACAAATACCAATAAAAAATTATATTTTGCCCCTGAAACTGAAAGGTGATGTAAAAATTTTTCCCAAAAGGGCCCCGGGAAAATGTTAAAAACCCCGGGGTGGGGAATCCCCAACCCCGGGGCACCCCTTCCCAAGCCCTGCGCTCCCTTTATTACAACATATTCAAAATGTTTTTAAAATTTTAAATTTACAACCCAAAGGGAAAAACTCCAAGTTTTTTAAAATTTTAATACACTCGAAAAATTTTAATTTACCATAAAAAATTTTTAACTTTTAAATGAATTCTTTCCATGTTTTCTATCATTACCCCTTTGGGAAAAACCCAAAAAATTTTTTTTTGCTAAAATTTAAATATCAAGTTCCTTTTTTTTTAAACCCAACATCCTTTCCTCCTTTAAAAACTTTTTTAAAGACTTTCTTACGACCCTCTTCGACATCCACACCTTCAAAATAAAAGACCAAGTCATCAGCAAAATAAATAAATTTGGGTGCCCCCCCTTTATGGGACTATATCACTATATAAAAAATAAATAACGGGGGTCCCAATATGGAAATTCCCTTGGGGTACTCCACAAAAAAAAAAGGGGGAATTTTACTTTTGGAAATTTATTTTTTGGCACCCGGGTTTTTTAAAAAGCCCAATTTTTCAAAAAATTTAAAAAAATAAACCCCCGGGACAAAATTGATAACAAAATTAAGGCAAGGGTTATACCGGGGGTTTTTTTAATTTTTTAAAAAAAGGGGTTTTTAAAAAAAGGGTTTTAATTTTAATTGGGAAATGCTTTTCCTTTTTAAATTTTTCAAAAAAAGGACAGGCCCCAAACCCTTTACCTTTTTTAACCGTTTTAAAAATTTCCCTTTAAAAAAAAAATTCGGGGAAAATCTTAAGAAAGGGCCCCACTTTGTTTTGGGGTTTGGGGGGAAAAAACCTTTCCCAAAAACCCAAAGTGGTTTCCCCTTAAACCTTCGGGAATGCATTCCATTTCCCCATGTAATAACCTTTGTTTTAAAAAAATATTTTCAATAATTGGCCCCCTTAAAATTGGGGATTTGGGGGGATATGGTCAAAATAAAAATTTCCTATAAACTCTTTTAAACCCTTTTCCCCTTAAAAATGGGGCGTTCCCTTTGGGCCAATTTCAGGGGTTTTTGGGAAATCCCTCCCAAGAAAGAAAGGGGGAAATTGATACCCCAATAATCCACTATTGTTTGCGCTTTTCTAAAAATACCAGGGCTGGAATCTCTTGAATTTTTTGCGGAGTTTCTAATTTTAAAGGCCCGGAAAAAATTTGGGCTAAAAATGATTTTCTTCATTATTTTTTCCCTTGAAATGGGGGAAAACCCTTGGCTTCTTTTTTTTATTTAAATTTTAAAAACTTCCCCAATTTTTAAACGGGAAAAAAACCCTACATCGTCAAAACAAAACTTTTTTGTAAAAACAGAAAAAATTTTCTGGTTTAGACGGGAAAGGAAACCCCCATTCTCGGGTAAAATGGGGCCCCTATGCTACTTTCCTTTTTTCTTTGTTACCTGAAAAATTATTAAAAAACGGGCCCTTTAAAAATTTTAAAGGAAATTCTTATCAAAAAAAAGACTTAAAATGCCACGTTTGGGAAAAACAAATTGATTTTTTAAAACCTTATTTTAACTTTTTGTATTCCCCCCATTTGGTTGGGCCTTTTTCAAAAAAATTTTTTGGGGAAATTTCCTTTGGGGCCAAGGTGGTCCTCCTATGATTTTTTTTCCCCAATCTCTGCTTTTAAACCCAATTTGGGCCCTGGTTTACTTTTTAACTTTTAAATTTTAAAGGGGGTTGGGGAAATTGCTTTTTTGGGGTTTCCCAAAGCCCCAAACTTTAAAAAACCCTTTCAAATTTTTTATCATCTGCACTTACCGCCCCCCCAAATTTTGGGTTTTAAAGGGGCCCCTTTAGATATCTTCATCTATTTTGCTTTCAATAAACTTCTTCTTAAATTTCTAGTTTTTAAAAAATTTTTTAGGAAAAAAATTTTTTGCTTTTTTAATTTTTCCCGAACCCCAAAAAATTTAATCTGATCACAAACCCTACACTTAAAAATTACCTGATAAATAATTTTTTTCTTTGTGTTTTGCAAAAACATGATAAATTTAAAAAGTAGCGGGAACCTATTTTTTTTAACCTAGTAACAAAAACCTTTATAAATTTTTGTCCCAACCCAATGTGTCTAGTGAAAACCCTTTAAAATTTTTACTGGTAATGTTTTCCCAAATTTCAAATCAATGTTAAACACCTAGAAAAAAAAATTTAATTTATTTTTCCAAATTTTTAAATTATTACTAAACTATCAAAAAAAATCTGAAAAATTCTTCTTAAATTTTTCGTGTGGAGCTTTTAAAACTGCTTTTAAAAAAACATTTTGGGTTTTTCATTCGGAAGCCCGAATTTAACTGACTGCAACTTTAAAATCTATCGGAAATTTTAAAATCAAATTACACTGAAAGAAATTCTCAGCAATTTTAAATAAAATAAACCCCCCCCCACCCTTTCAGATCAAAAAATTTTGCATTTTTTAATTGGTTTAACAGAAAAAAAAACCGTCCCGGAACGGGCTCATCTAGATTTGTTTTTTTACAGCAAGCAAAAATTTTCAAAAATTTTACCCTTGGCCCGAATTAAATCTCAACAGCGATCTATATACTTTTCCAAATTACGTATATTGAAAATGTCCAAGCTTCTTTCCTTTTTGGGAATATAGCAAAACCCCTTTTGCAACATCATGATTCATACTTTAGGTCTTTATCGACTCATGATTAAAAAAATTTTGGGGCCAAAGTTAAATTTTTGGACCCTTAGAGGGGGAAAAAAAACAATTTTTTGGATGAGCGTAGGAGCGAAGGGGGAAGATTCCAATTCACACCGGAAAAAAAAAACCGGATTTTTTTTTTTTTTTTGTATTTTTTTTGGGTCCCCCCCCCCGATTTCCCCGGTAAAACCCAAAACTCCAAATTTCCCCCCAGAAATTTTTTTGGAATTTCCTTTTTTTTGAAATCCCCTGAACCCAAGAACTGCACGGGGGGGAAAAACGATCGAAAAAATTTTTTTCTCATAAAAATCCCCAATTTTACGATTTTTTTCGATTTTTAAAAAAAAATTTTTCGAAATTTTAACATCTAATTCTTTATCCCCATTGTAATGATTTTTTTTTACAGAAAACCCTTTAAATTTTTTGAATTTAAAATAAACGTGTTTAAATTTGGGGCGCAAACGAAAAAATTTTTTTCTTTGAAAATCGCAATTTTTACGAATTTTTTTAAATTTTTTAAAAAAATTCTTCGACTTATAAAACCCCTACTCCCTTTTTCCCATTGTAATGATTTTTTTTTACAGAACTTTAAATTTATTTAATATTAATTCTTTTTTAAATTTTAGCGCAATCTAAAAATCTTTCTTATGTAATCGTATTTTTGATTTTTTTTTAAAAATTTTTTAAAATTTTTTTCCCACGAAAAAAAACCCACATGCTTTATCCGATTGTAAAAAGAATTTTTTTTACAGAATTTAAATTTTAAATTAAAATATTCGTGGGGAAATTTGAGCGTAATCAAAAAAAACTATTAAAAAAAACGCAATTTTTCGCTTTTTTGTTAAAAAAAAATTTGCTCATCCATCAAAGCGGGGGGACTTAAGCGTTTTTTTCCCAGAACAAACCAAACCCCGGCGAAAAATCTTTTGTTCGATTCTTTCCGTTTCAAAAGACACTTTAAAGCCAAATTGGGAAAGGGACTTGGGTGCTATTTTTAACCCATTTTACCCCTTTTTACATTCCCCTGATCCCCAAATATTGAATCGAAAGTTTTTATTGCTTCCCAATTTTTTAATACCCGATGGGGAAAATCTACAACCGGCACTCTTTTGGGTTTAAATTTTTTTTGTTCTTTTTCAAAATTACAACGGTACAACGTTTAAATCCTGGTTTTTTGAAAATTATGAAGGGAAAAAAATTTTAATGTTAAATCGAAAGAATATTTAAAACAAATTCCCTAGGCCTAATTCCTTTCTTTTCAAAAAAGTAAAAAATAAACATTTTTTAAGTTTGGTTTTAAAAAAAAGCGGGAAAGTTTTTTAAAAAAGATTTTTTGGCAGAAAATAAAAATCAAATCCTTTTTTAAAAAAATTTAAATTCATAAAAAAAAAAACTTTTTTGAAAAAAAATTTTTGGGGTTCCAAAAAAAATGATACTTTTAAAAAAGGGGAAAGGGTTTTTTTAAATTAAACGAACTCCAAAAATTTTCTAAAAAAAATGAATTTTTTTAATGAGTCTTTAAGCCTAAAGCTTTTTTCCAAAGGGAAAAAAAAGAAAAGAAGGGTTTAACACAAATTAAATATGGGTTTAAAATTTCCCATAAAGAATTTAAAAATTAAATTTGATCTATTTGCCCCACCCCACCCCACTGAAACCCAAAAAACCCCATTGCGGCAAAATCACTATCTGAAAACCTTTGAATGCTTACAAATTCAGATTAAAACACAGGAGTGATTTTTAGGGTGACAGGTTAGTAAGAATACCTTCGAAGAAACTCTTCGCTCTTCTTCAATGCTGTCCTCACAATGAGGCAGTCGGCGTCCTCTAGGGCTTGCTTCGTTTCGATCCCTTGGCTTTCCAGTCTAGTGCAGATGAAGTTGATCAAGCACTGCTTGTTTTTTGGGTTGGACAATAACTTTTCTTGGGGCTCTTTGATCAGTGTCGATTCTTCAAAAATAATGTCGCTACATACAAATTCAGATTAAAACACAGGAGTGATTTTTAGGGTGACAGGTTAGTTAGAATACCTTCGAAGAAACTCTTCGCTCTTCTCCAATGCTGTCCTCACAATGAGGCAGTCGGCGTCCTCTAGGGCTTGCTTCGTTTCGATCCCTTGGCTTTCCAGTCTAGTGCAGATGAAGTTGATCAAGCACTGCTTGTTTTTTGGGTTGGACAATAACTTTTCTTGGGGCTCTTTGATCAGTGTCGATTCTTCAAAAATAATGTCGCTACATGTGAGGCTGCATAACGACGTAGCAGCTCTGCTGTTTTTGTGCTCCTAGCAGCCCCCACTTCTGGGTAGCCATCGAAACAAATGACACATTTTCCCCACTTCTGGGTAGCCATCGAATTGGGAAAAATGTGTCATTTGTTTCGATGGCTACCCAGAAGAGGGGGCTGCTAGGAGCACAAAAACAGAAGAGCAGCTAAGTCGGTTTGCAGCCTAAGCATGAAGCGACATTATTTTTGAAGAATCGACACTGAGCAAAGAACCCCAAGAAAAGTTATTGTCCAAACCAAAAAACAAGCAGTGCTTGATCAACTTCATCTGCCCTAGACTGGATAGCCAAGGGATCGAAACGAAGCAAGCCCTAGAGGACGCCGACTGCCTCATTGTGAGGACAGCATTGAAGAAGAGGGAAGAGTACGAGCACGTCATAATCGCTGGAGAGGATGTCGACCTCTTAATGCTGGATTGGTACATGGATTGGGCTACAGCATACAAAATGTTTTCTTCCAGTAAAGTGGCACGGGTGGAACAGGTTGTGAGCAGTTCTCTTCAACATCATTCATTAGAGGAGAGCTCTCATTACCCCCTGGAATAGAGTTGTTCCTTCACTGGTTGCGACACAACCTCTGCTCTTTCTTGGCAAGTGAAAACGACGATGTTGAACGTCCTTTCAAAACAGCTAGACTTTTTGCGCAGCTCCCGGGTTTTTTCTAAACCAGATTCCCCCTGAGGAGATAGCCTTGCTAACCACAAATGTCCGGGGCCGTGATGGTGGGAAAAAAGACTACTCTCTCCACCCCCTGCGTTAGGGGGATATTTGTCCGATCTGTTTCCCAACGCCAAAGGGTAAAACTGTCGCTGCCCAAACTAAAGGGCGCTCCCCAAACATTCCTACAAACCCACCCCCGGGTGCAAAGGGGTTTTGGGATATAGAAAGAGCCCACCAACTTGGGGTAAACAAGGGGGGCCAGCAGGGGCGACACCGGGATTCACCAAGGGAACCAGCGCCGTAACCCCCTGCTGAAATTCCTTCATGGGGTGCCAAAAAGGGGTGCGGGGGAGGGACCTCCCTGCCAGAAGGCAGGGCTAAAATGCTCGCTCTTGCAATTTTGGCAGGGAAAACCTCCTGAATACTCCTCATTAGCCATGGATGAGTGGGATGAAAAGCGACGCCCCGACAAACCCCTTGGGCCCATGGTTATCTATTTGTAGATATAATCCGACAAAAGAGAGCTCCGGACCCCCAAAAAGAAAGCCGTGACGAACCTGGCCTTTCCAAAAAAACCGTCTTAATCGCTAAGGCGTTAGGTACCTAATATTCATATTACCCCTTTTTGTTTTTATTAAAAATTTGATTATGCAATAATAATACTAATTTCAATTATTTTGTGTTTTTCTGCGCAGGAGCAGTGGCTCCCGCCATCACTTCCTTCAACTTTCACGTCCCCGGTCCCCCAACTATCAAAAAATTTTTATAAGTTTATAAAATTTTTTTATTTTCATTGATCAATTTTTAATTTTTCTGATTAAACATTTTTCCACTGAGTTATTTTTTTATCCTTTTTCAAAAATCCTGCCCATTTCAGAAAAAAACCAATTTCCTTTTTTTTTTGTTTTTCCTGAAAAAAGGAAATAGTTATCCTCATTTTTACTTGGGGTTTTAATTAAAGAAAATCCCGCTCTACAATTTATTCCCTGACTTTATCCAGGAAGTATGTTAGCCTATTCTGCTCGGAACGGCTAAAACTTCAATTTTAAACTTTTTGGGAAAAAGTGCCTATTCTTTAAAACTTATCTGGAAACTATTCATTTTACGGAGCGCAATCACTCACGTCGTAGCAATCTTTTTACTTTAAAAAAATATGGGGAACTTTTTGTAATCCAGTGTAAAGTTATAACCAAAACTTTAAAAAAATCCGAAAAAAAAATGTTTTTTTGAGCACCACGCAGTTACAGGTCTTTCGAAGATATGTTTTTGGTTTTACCCAGTTAGCACAGGTCTTTCGAAGCTGCAAACTTGGTTTTATACTATTGGTATCTATCCTAACAACATCCCCAAAAATCCGAACCATGCAATTTTTTGCGACCTAACGCGATTTTTATGTCTACGGTGACTGGCCTATATGTAAACTATTCAATTAATCAAGTCCCAACTATCAGCAATACTGATGGCAAAGAGAAAGTGTCACTTAGGTGTTGTAGCTCGGTACAGAACAAAGTCATTGTATCGTTTTGAAATGTTTTTTTATCCTCCCCGACCTACGAGGCTCCCCTTCAAACCCGGATTGTACGGTTACAAGCGCTGGCTGTCCGCTTGCTTCTGGTGAAGTGTTCAATACCTCTGGGCGGCTCTCTTCCTCAGAATTTAAGGAAACTGCTGTACCTATGTCTGGTTAACTATTGTTGGCTCTGGAAGTGGGCGCCGTAACTTGTGTCACTCTTTTTATCAACTGGTCGATGAGCCGGAAATGTGTGGCACTATCCGATGTTTGAACGTCGTACGTTAGTTCCCCCGACTGACGCAAAATCACCGCTGGTCGCCATTTCGAGGAACCTTGATACCAGCGCATAAACACAGTGTCACCTTCCACAAACTGTCGTCGAGGCATGACTTTGGCTCGCGGCTCCGGCTGGATAGTATCCGGATACAAGCGATCGAAACATGTTTTGAGGCGTCTGCGTATTAGTAGCTCGGCCAGTGAAACTCCTGTGGATGCAAATGGAGTGGTGCGCAATGAAAACAGCAACCGTGTCGGGTCTACAGAGAGCTGGGAAGAACCTGTTGCCATTTTCTTGAGGGCTGACTTAATAACTTGCACCTCCCTCTCCGCTGCGCCATTACAGGATGGTTGGTACGTAGGTGAATGAATCCGTTGAATCCCATTCACTTGTAAAAATGTACAGATCTCTTGAGATTTTATAGCAGTGTCGTTGTCCGATACTAAGACATCTGGTAGCCCATGGGTTACAAACATGTCCCGTAGATGAGCGATGACCACTTGCGAAGTCATGGATGGAACCAATCTTACCTCCGGCCACTTGGTGGCCAGTCCGTTCCCTTAGTCCTAGGGGGGTTTGGGCGGTTCTTCTGACAACTTTGGCAAGTATAAACCAAACCAACAGTTCAATGTCTGCATCCAGTTTTGGCCACCATAGATAGCTTCTTGCGATTGCCTTCATACAAACTATGCCATGATGAGTGTTGTGCATGTAAGTAAGGAGCTGTTTACGAAACTTAAGTGGAACCACCACCCGGTTTCCCCAAATGATGCAGTGTTTGACGACTGAGAGCTCCAGTCGCCGTGACCGAAACGGTTCGAATTCTTTCTCTATGGGCCCTTGAGGCCAACCATGCAAGACCCAATGTTGCACCCTGGAGAGTATTGGATCTTTGTTCGTCTCATTTGCAATGTCGACTGCCCCAATCGGGCTATCCGTTGACAAAGTTATCATGTTAAGATCGCTTGATAAGAAAAGGACATTTGCGAGCTCGGGGACCTGTCCACACATTGGCACCGGGAGACGACTTAGTGCATCTGGACCACACAGGACTTTCCCGGGTTGGTACTCCAATGTATTGTACGATGCTAGCTGTAGACTCCATCGTAGCAGTCTGGGTGAAATGACTTGTGGGATTTTTTTTCTCGGGTGAAGGAGACCAAGCAACGGTTTGTGATCTGTAATGATTCTAAATGGTCGGCCAGCTAAATATTGACGAAATTTTGTAACCCCAAACATAATGGCACATGCCTCCTTGTCCAGTTGGGCGAAATTCCTTTCCCGAGGTTGCAACGTCCGACTACCGTATGCTACTGGATACTCTCTTCCATTGTCCATAGTGTGTGCCAAGATTGCACCCATCCCATATGGCGAGGCATCACAACGTAACACCAACGGCTTCTTTTGGTCATAATGTACCAGTATTGTCTCAGAGTGTAGGCGTTGCTTTGCCTCCTGGAAAGCCGCAGAATGTTGGGCTTGGCATGTCCATGGAGTGTTCTTGTCCAGGAGCCTGTGTAATGGTTCCAAAAAAGTCGATTTTTTGTCCAGGAAGCGATCGTTAAAGTTCAAGAGCCCTAGAAAAGCTTGGAGCTGCTTCTTGTCCTGCGGTTCGGGCTATTATGGATGTCTTCTCCTTTTTCCGTCGTAGGCCGGATGCCTTCTTTGTTAATCCGATGACCACAAAATGTAACTTCGGGAACAACAAACATGAATTTACCTTCTTGTAATTGAAGTCCCACCGTTCCTAGCCTCTGTAGCACGGCGTCAACATTCTCCCAGTGTTCTGCATCCATATCGCCGCTGATTAAGATGTCGTCGAGAAGAACAAGTACATGAGGAAGATCGCCCAATAGGGAAGACATCAACCGCTGGAAGGTACCTGGAGCCGACGACACGCCAAACGAGAGTCTATTCACACGCAGCAATCCATGGGATGTGTTGATTGTAAGCAGCTCCGCTGAAGACTCGTCCACCCGTAGTGGGTATACGCCTGTATCAAATCCAACTTAGTAAACAACACACCACCACTACTGCAGCCAAGAGTTCAGATATGGTGGGTAAAGGAAACATATCGGGATGTACATCTGTATGAACTGTGCCCTTGTAATCCCCGCAGAGTCGCACTGACCCATCTTTTTTTACTAGGTACCGGCACCACAGGGCTGGCCCACTTGGAATATTGAACTGGGGTATACACCTCAAGTGCTATTAGGCGGTCCAGTTCCTCATTTACTTTATCCTGAAGTGCAAAAGGCACCTGTCTAGCTTTGTAAAACCTGGGTTCACTATTCGGATCAATCGCCAAAGACACAGCTGGGCCAACATAAGAACTTAAATCCGTATCACTAAACAAGCCCGCATGCTTCCGTAATATGCCCATTAATGTATTTGATGCGGTATTTTCTAGGTTATAAATACCTTCAATTGTAAGTCCCAAAGCTGCAAACCAGTTTCTACCCAGCAGGGGAGGGCCCTGCCCGTCCAATATTAGTAACGGCAGCGTAACGTCTTTTTCCCAGAATGTCACCCGAACGTCGAAAACTGTGAGCCGAGGGCTGTCCTCTGTATCCTCACCTAGGCCTGGATCTAAAATCTTTTCTACGTTGTGGATATTTCCACTTTGATGTGCGTTTGGGGTAGACCTAATGGTGCCAAAATTAGGCCTTGGTCTAGCTTGACCTCTCTTACGAGCAAGGCATGCTTTCTCAATGTGGCCTATCTTAGCACAGAATCGACATCTGGTGTTCTCGAATCTGCAATCGGACGCTCTGTGCTGACCCTCGCACCGGAAGCAAGGCCTACCCTATGAACACACATAGTTATAAAAACGTTTTTATTACGGTATGGATTGGTATTTTAACCCCTTAACTGTAGAATTTATTTTCAGAAGCTGTTCTTCCCCTGCGTATTAATTTTAAGGTAAAATGCCCTTATTTATACTTGAGTTGTTACTATCATTACTTCACAATGAAGGAAGGTGATATGTCAATTTTACAGTTTTGCAATGCCGCAAGTAAGTTGGAGAGATGACCCATTCTATTCCCTTTCTTGACATAGAAGAAAAGTATTTCTTCAAACCCTCATGAAGGCAGGTCAAGTGTTGAATTATATCTTTAGAATAGAATAGAATATTTATTGACAACTTTGATTGCAATGATTACATTTTGACACAATCGGTGGCTGCTCAGTATAATATACATAGGTTAGTATTATGTAAAAAGTATGAATATAACTACATAGTAAATTATGATAAACTATTTGTAGAAGGGTACAAGACATAACACTTAACTTTTCAACAGTCCTTTTAATACTCCCAGTGATTTAGGAAGAGTCACCATTACTCCTTTTGGGAGAGCATTCCACTCCCTTTTGGCCCTAGCCAGAAAAGAGTAGTATTTGCCAGTATTAGTTCTGCTAGCTACAACCCTCACTTTGAAGGCATGGTCACCTCTTCCTAGATAGTCGGCCCTTTCAAGCCTGCCAGATAGGTCTACCCACGCTTGTTCTCCGTTGTATATTTTATACATAGTACATAACCTTGCAATTTTTCTCCTCCCTTCAAGTGTTTCCCATCTAAGGTTTCCTAACATACTTGTAACACTCGCTCTCCGTCTAAAGTCCAACATAACGTATCTTGCTGCTCTCCTCTGCACCATCTCAACTTTCTTGGTGTGCCCTATCTGGTAGCAGCCCCATACACTTGAACAATACTCTAAACTAGGCCTTACTAATGTGAGATATCCCTTTTCTTTAACTTTCTTGCTGCATCCTCTTAAACTTCTCATCACAAAATGCAACTTTTTATATGCCTGAGCCACCATTGCACTTATGTGCTGATCCCAGCTTAGGTTACTAGCTACAGTTAATCCTAAGTATTTACATCTCTTACTCGCTACTATTTCACAGTTGCCTAATCTATACCTATATTTAATAACATTTTTCTTATTGGTAAACCTCAACATTTTACTTTTGTCACCATTTAGCCTCATTTTGTTTAATTCCACCCACTTATTTACTAAACTAAATCCTGCTGGAGCTCTTTACAGTCCCTAACACTCCTTATTATTCTGTATATAATACAATCATCTGCAAAAAGTCGAACCCTAGCCGTTATTCCTTCAGGCAGGTCATTGATGTATGCAATGAACAGAAAGGGCCCCAACCACTCCCCGGGATCCCAGGGGTAACTTTCACATACTTTGATAGTTGATTTCCTGAGTGATAGTTACTAGTGTTTGAGCGGGTTTGGCACACTGAGTCAAGATGGGGGGACATCTAGAGAAAAAACGTACCCGGTTACTGTCAGCTCCCACATTTAATACCTGTATTAACGTATTAGAAAAAACCACTAATTGGAAATTACTACTAAGGTTTAAAAATATGCATCCGAAATATTAAGGTGTAAGAAGTGGATTTTGTACAAAAACCCGCCGTGAAGTGATCAATTTGGGCAAACCTAACTGGGGGGGGGCCCGAAGCCAATGCTAGGCCTATCGCGTCACCGCCGACTGCGCCCAGGAATTGAATTGATTGACGTAACTGTTTTAACCATTTTAGTATTAGGATTGTTCGGATGATGAGGATAAAGGGGTTGTTTTAAAAAACTAAATCATTTTTTGGACGGCCTTTTATTCTTTTCTTATAAAAACCGCCTTTGTGACATATAGTGTCCTTCTAGGTCCCCGGGGTGGTCATTATTCAAACCCCGTGAGGCGGCACATTCGAATAGCTAATGACACATCCCCTTTTAAAGATGAATTTTAAATTTGTTTTTTACTGGAAGAGAATTTTATTAAAATGAAAATGAAAAATCTCTGGAGGATTATGCTTTAAAAATCTAACTTCATAGGGGGAACGGATTTCTCCTCCCCTCTTCGTTGATCGGACCACCAGGTGGGGCTGAGGACCACAGACGTTTTTTTGAGAGTTCTGTAGGGGGGGCTGGCTACTGAACTGGCTCCGGGGGTGCTTTCTTCGTGCGAGCCTCCGTCTGGGTTTTACTCGGCCGAAGTTTTCCCTTCCTCTTCTCCGTCGCTGGGGAAGTATGGCTCGGTTTAGGTGCCTTTGGGTTTTCTCCTGACTGCTCCACGTTGGTCTGGACTACATATGCCTTGGTTCGGTAGCACAGTAAAGAACTCTTCCGTGTGTCCGATGTCAAACCCATACAGCACACCTGGTTTTAATGGCGATGGTATGGCTCGGGTTGTCTTCGATCAAAATTTTGGGACTTTTGTTTTGCTTTTATTATCTCTTCTTCCCTCCGAAATTCGACTTGCCCGGTATTTTGCCAGTTTTTGGGGAGACAAAGGTAGTGTAGAAACGTATTTTTTTCTTTTCAGAAAGCCGGTGGCTTACCCGTTAGTAAAGGGTTGTTCATAGGCCAAAAGAGCTGGGAAAGGATCTTCCGATTTTTTAAATCGTAGTTCCTATTTTCCCGTGTTCAGCAAACCCCTTGCTTTGGCTGTACTTGGACTATGGTTACAATTAAACCCGTAAGATTCGGAGAACTTTTTTAAACTCAGAGAATCAAAAAGTCCCCCAAAAAATGGGGTCCTTTGATTCGGAAACGTTCCTGGTATACGTGGCGTGAAAATATTGACTTGCAAGGGTTTTGTTTTGCCCTTGTTTTGAGTTTTGAGAGCCAGGATCTCAAAAGTACCGGGGAAAATGTCGGTTACGACGAGGTCCACTGTTGTTCTAACTTAATGGTCCATGGCAACAATCTGCCAGGCCCTTAAGGAAACTCTGAAGCAATCATTGGCTCATATGTTACTGGAATGTTGAACACTGTGGGCATGAAAATTCAATTTGAGTGGATATTCCGGCCACCACACTGTTCACGACCCCTTTGCACGCATTTTGTTTTTCCCTTGGGGGCCCTTCGGGTTCCCCAATACTTGTTTTTGGAGGGTTTCCCGGGATTATAAGACGAGTGCCTCCATTAAAAAAAACTTCGTTAATTGAAAGTCATCCTTAAGGGACCAGTAAGCCTGTATTTTGGGGGTATACTTTTTTCTTTGAGGGCCCCCTTAGTAGTTTTCTACGAGTGCTGTGCAATTGGATCTTGTTTTTGTTTTCCCTATTATTTTTGCCAAATATGTGTCTGTGCGGGATGTTGCTTTTTCACCAAATGTATGTACGCGGACTTTCCTTTTTCAATCTTTTGTTTCTTCCGGAAGTGGCTTTTTTGAGAGGTATCTGCGAGATAGATCTTTTCGGGAGAATAAAGTTTTGGGTAGCTTACCCCATCATCCGCATGGGAAATCTTTGTAGTTCGGGGAATCTCATCAAATTTTCTTGGGTAAAAAAAGGGGATGGGGGTTTTTGTGGTCAGCTAAATAGAGAATGAAAACCCCGGTTATGAAGTCCTTGAGTCTTTCGCAAGACCCGTCAATGCCAGCACCCGCGAATTCGCATTTTTTTTTTCGGCAGCCGAAAGGATTTTGAACATATGCTATTGGTCTCTTCTTCCCATCATCTTGTTCTTGTAATAAGACCCCCCCCAAACCCCGTAGGACGACGCATCCGCCGAAACAATAGTTTTTTTTTTGTTTGGGGCGTACAATGCTAGTATTTGGTGCACTGGTAACAAAGTCTTGATCTTCTTGAAGGTTCCTCTTGAGTGGGCCCCAATCCAATGAGTTTTTTTTGAAGTAGACGTTTTTTGGCTCGAGGGTCTCTGCTTCCGAGGAATGTATTCCGAAAAGTTAAACCTTCCCAGAAACGCGGATTCTGGACGTTCGATGGTGCTTCCCTGTTCACAATCGCAGATATTTTTTTTCTCGTCCGGCCAAAACCCCCGGCACTGACCTTGGGACCCCCCAGGAAGGTGATTTTGTCAACGGAAAACACCGTTTTTCTTCTCGTGAGGTCATTCCGATCTTTTCTAAACCTCTAGACAGTCGAAGACGGCGATCATGTTCTTCTTGGCTGTCTCCCCACCGATTATGTCATCCAGTGGATCTTATCCTTCTAGCCCTTTGGGGTATAAGTTATCTTTCTCTGAAAAGGGTTTGGGGCCGACGAGATACCGAAAGGAAGTTTTGGAATTTAAACTCCCGAAGGCGAGAGGAATGTCGTGAGATGCTGAGATTTGGGTCCAACGGAACCCGCCGAAACCCGCATTTGCGTCTAGTTTTTTAGAATACCTTAGCTCCAGCAAGTTTTCCTAGTGTATGCTTACCTTGGGGTTGGATGTATTTTCCCCTTTCACACTACATTGGTGAGTAAGATCTACGCATATTCGGAAACCTGCTGGCTTGCATACCACCAGGTGCACAAAAAATCGGTTGCTCTTCTACTTTGGCATGACTCTATTTTTAAAACCCTGTTAATCAGTTCCTTTTTACAGTACCTAAAATGGCAAGGGTACTGACCCAAAGGATGAAAATGGCTTTTGGAGTCGCTCCAGGATTACATTTATTTTGTAGTTCCTGGGATGGTTCCCAAAAACCCCGTGAAAGATTTTTTAATTTTTTGTTTTTCCCAATTTTTTTCTTTGGGTAGTTTTTCGATTGGATCGATAGATTGGTTAGTCCCAGGATTTTTAGGTAGTATAGTGGTCTACCTAAAGTGGATATCTAGGCCTTTCATCCCCCCCCTACACGGGTTTCATGGATTGTTCCTCGAAATTGAGATTCACTTTGCCAACCCAAAAACATCCCAGTGGGCTTTTTCTGGGCCCCCAGAGTATTTTGGTTTGGGTTTGTAAGTGCGATATTTCGAACCTGTTTAGTAAGCTGGTAAAAACCCTCACGTTGTCCAGTGTCAACCTTAAAGTCACTTCTTACCCTGGACGTTTTATTTAACCACCCCCTGGTTTTGATCCCCATGATTTTTTGCTTTTTCCCATAAAGACACAGTCAGCCTGGTTGTTTCTAGGCCTCTGCGCTTTTTTACGACGACAAAACCTTTGCGAAGTGGCCCTGTATGCCGAGTTGTTGCATTTGGATCCTTTGTGGGCATGAGCCCGGGTTATGGATGGTTTTTGGGTGTAGCCACACCCTCTACAGTTTTTTAACTTTTATTTCATTTTGTACCCCCCCCCCCGGGACTTCTTACCTTTTTTTATCGTTTTTTTTACTTTGATTTTTCTTCTTAAAAGGTGGAAAGCTTAGGCCCACTATTGCATTCATCCAGGGTAAATTAGGTTTACTGCACTAGGCCTACGGATCAGAATGTAGTACTAACCTTTTGGCCTAGTATTTCCTCTGTAAACCCCTTGGGTGAGGGCTTATCAAAAAAGTGAGCTGGGACTAATTGCAGTTTGTGCTTTTCTCTGTCGCTCAGCCCACTATGAGAGCCATCAATTTATTTCGTTGCTAGATTTCCCCCTTCACATGTCTTAGATAGAGTGTGAAGTGATGTTGTTAGGGGTCGATTGACCCACCTGGGTTTTGTTTTCGCCGTAGCTGCCCTTTCATAATTTATTTTCAAGGAATGAAAAAATTCCGAACTTTGTACTACAAACATCATAGTCATCTTCCTCCTCCCGAGCAAGATTGAAAGGGTTTGGGTCCCTCTGCTCGATCACCCCTTTTGTATATAAGGTGTTTTCTTGCCTCTTTGAAATCACAGATTTTAGTCCAGAACACCCAAATCGCTCAAATCTTTTCCCCCACGAAGGCCCTTTGTGGGGGGTTTAAAAGAAAAGATTTGAGGTGGGTCCCCTTGGACCCGCCATGTGCTTTCGTTCTGCACACCGGGCGTCTGGTTTGTTTTCTGCCATATTTACTTTTATATGTAACAGAATACTTTGAAATATATTTTAATATTTCCCTTATTTCCTTATCCGACCGTTGTCACCATGTTTTACCACTTTAGTATTAGGATTGTTCGGATGATCGAGGATAAAGGTGAGTATGTTTTAGAAAACTGAATCACTTTTGGACGGCCATTTATTCGTCTGCTTATACCCGCCTTTGTGACATATAGTGTCCTTCTAGGTAGCCGTGAGGTGGCTCATTATTCAAAGCCGTGAGGCGGCACATTCGAATAGCCTAATGACACAGTAACGTCGTAAGTAAACCCGAAATCTGACTAGCAAATCTTGTTCAGAAGCAATAAAATCGCGCCAATGCATTCTGCAATCAGAATTGATTGACGCAACGTCGTAAGGAAACCCGAAAATCTGACGAGCAAATCTTGTTCAGTAAGTAGGCCTGAATAGGACCAATAATAATTTAAATAGAGCCTAGGCCCTAGGCCTAGGCCATAAATAAAATGGCTCAGGCTTATAGAAAGCTCCCCCGAAATGGAGTTTAGTGGCAATGTAGTGAGCATTGGCGGGTGTGGAGCAGAAGTTTAGCATTTACCAGAGGGCTACCAAGGGCTACAAGGACGATGAAGAGGACCAAGTGGCGACCCTACTTCACTTCATTGGAGATGAGGGCTGTCAATATTTAATACCTTTGACATGCGAGAAGCAGAAAAAAGAAGATTCAATGTGTTGTCGACAAATTTGACGAGTACTGCAACCCGCGTAAGAACTTGATCTATGAACAAAGTGTATTTTTACTTGCTCACAGCAAGAAGGTGAGACCTTCGACCATTATCTTACTAATTTAAAGATTCTGGCTGCAACGTGTGAATTTGGCTCCCTGAAAAAACAATTATTAACACTGCGGGTGGTGTTAGGAATCTGGGACAAGGGTTTGAAAGAGAGACTCTTAAGGGTCAGTGACCTAACGTTGGAAAGAGCAGCGGACTTTTGCCGTGCTGCAGAGGCAAGCAGACTACAGGGCCCAGGCCATGGAGGAAAAGGTGCCAGTAGAAGAGTTGCTTTTAAAGGCAAGGTGAAAGCCCAGCTTCCGTTCAAGAGGTCGGTCTGCAAAAGAAGCCGTGGGGTCCCAAGAAGGAAGATTCATTAGGCAGTAGGCCTACCCAGGTCAGAAGAATTCAAGAACAGTGGGAAGAAAGAAGATGACAGGAAATTTAAACTGCAAGAGTGTGGGTACAGACATAGTTTGAGACAGTGCCCGGCATATCAGAAAACGTGCTTGAATTGTAACGAGTGTAATCATTTTGACAAAATGTGTCCAAGGAGAAGGAAGGCGGATGAGTGTAAGGTAGAGGACGAGGAGTCCCAGGATGACATAACACAAATCATTATGTAGACACTGAAGCAGAGCATGTAGACGAACTTTATATTTCGTCTCTGACCCTGAATGAATGTCAATCTGTCAATCTGGTTCAAAACAATTGTACGGAAACCAATAGGATGTGGTTGCAGGAAGTATCCATCCAAGGTACAAATGTAAACTGTAAAATAGATACAGGAGCAGAGGTAAGTGTCCTACCCTGGAAAGAGTATGATGATTTAAAGTTGCCTAAACTGTTGGAGAAAACTTCAATTGTGCTAGTTGCATTTGGTAATTCTAAAATCAAATCTGTCGGTACTGTCAAACTTGAATGTAAGCATGTGAAAGATTTGGGAGGTAGGCCTATAAAAATAGACTTTGTTGTTGTAGACCAAGATTTTAGGCCATTATTGGGGCTGAGGGATTGCATGAAATTAGTTGTTGTTGAAAAGATAGATTCATTAGGGATAGGATAGTGGGACGGTCAGAAGAAACAGACTTGAGTATAATCTTTGATTATAATTTTTATGTATTACCCTATCTTCTTTATTATTATATTTCATTATTCTAAACATGTAGCCTAAACGATTTCATTAGTCACATTACTCTAAGGCCTAGATAAACTGTATATCTCAGTGTCCTGCTATACTATAATAGGCCTACCTATTAAAGGCATTATTATTACTCACTTGATTAAAAATAGTAGTTAGTATTCTTGAGAGTGTTCTCAGTTGATCAGATTCAAGGCTCATTATGTACCAAGAAAGCAACCAGCTGGGGTCACTCCAATACTGTTTATAAGGGGTTATTCTTATCAGTCTGATTATTGAGTGTATTGAATTGTATTATTGATTGTTAGCTTAGGGGAAAGATGTGATAGTTAGCTAGTGTTAGTGAGCCTAGGTTGGCTACACTGAGTCAAGATGGCGGACATCTAGAGAGAACGTAGCGACTGTCAGCTACTCACATTTAATACCTGTATTAACGTATGTAGAATAAACCACTAATTGGAATTACTACTAAGGTGTTATCAATATGCATCCTGAAATATTACACTCACCCTCTGCGTTCTTCCACTGAGAAACTCTCTAATCCATTGTACTACTCTATTGTCAATACCCATTGCTGCAACTTTTTTCATTAGCCTGTCATGAGGAACTACATCAAAAGCCTTTGCAAAATCTAACAACCCCATCTATTTGTCCATTCTCATCTATGGCATCAGCAACGTCTTGAGTGAAACCTAATAGCTGGCTCTCACAGGAATGCTTGTTCCTGAAGCCATGTTGCCACTGGTTCAACCATTCTGAATTCTCCCAGTAAGTATGCAGATAATCCGAAATTAATTGTTCAAACATTTTACATACCACTGAAGTTAGACTCACCGGCCTATAGTTTTTCACGTCAGATTTACACCCCCCTTTATATATAGGTATCACAATGGCTTTTTTCCAGTCAGCTGGCACCCCCCCATTATTATGCACATAGAAAATAGGAACTTTAGATAGGGGACATTAACGGTCCCCGCTACCATTGAGAAAGTCTCCTGATACTCCATCAGGGCCCACTGCCTTTCGGGCTTTTAGTTTACTAATTTCATGTATATATCTCTATTACTAAAATTAAATTTACAGGAACCATCAACTGAAGAGTAACTATCACTGTCCCCGTGCCTACATTTATATTTACATCATTATCATTATTTACATTACTTCCGAATACACTACCATACCACTGATTGAGTTCTTCCGCTATATTCTCATCCCCGGTAACTACTTCTTTGTGTTTACCTTTGATGCTAGATATTGATTCCTATTCCATTTTTCTTGTTTTTCATATATTTATAGAATTTTGTCGAGTCGTTGTCCCCATTAGGTTTGACATAAATTTACTTTTAGCACTTTTCTTTGCCTTATTAAATTTGCTCACTAATATTATTGAATTTTGATCTCTGCTCTGCCCTTCTTTTCTCCTGGTATATGCCTTCCTTGCTCTCCTCTTAAGCTTAATAATGTCTCTATTGTAGTATTCTGGATTTGTGTTGCTGTTGATAGTTTTTTTTGGTATAAATCTATCTCTAGCTTCAGCCCACATTGCTTTAAGGATTCCAGTACGTTTCAACTGAGTTTCCTCCATAACTTACCCACTCAGAAAATTTAGAATGCAAAAAGGTTTGTAGCCCTTCTTTGTCAGTCCTTTTGTATAACCAGACTTCTCTAGGGTCATCCTCGACTATGCCCTCCCTTCTGAAGTAGTTAAGTTCTAATACAACTCCCTTATGGTCGCTCATTTGAGTAGTTATTTCTACGTTTGACCAGATGTCGTCTGGCTTAACTAAGAAAACATCCAAGAGGTGCTGCCCTCTTGTGTTTCCTTCTACAACTTGCAGAAATCCACCCTCAAATATTAGGTTGTTAACACTCTCTTGACTTTTCCCCCCCTGATCTATATTTCCTTCCAGTCAACATGTGGTAAGTTAGATCCCCACCCACTACTGTAGGTCTAAACACACATGTCTCATCGCAAGTGGTTATGTCAAGTAACCGATCTAGTATATCAGTGGTACTGCCTGGAGGTCTATAAGCACCCACTATATTAATTTTTACCCCACCGGGTTCTGTCATTTCTACTAAAAGCACCTCATGTGATTCATCTATTAAGAGTAATTTACTACTGTACTGCTGGCCAATGCCTATAAAGACACCCCCAGCATGCTTACCCCTATCCCTCCGATATATTATATATTTGTCAGGGAAAACTTCACTATCAGCTACACCATCATGCAACCATGACTCTGTCCCTATGAAACACATCAGGCTTAATAGTTTCAACAATAGTTTGAAATTTCATTGAGTTCTTAATTACACTTCTGCAATTGACCAGCAATACCGTAATTTTATCTTCATTGCACTGCTTTTTACCTAAACTATTTGCTTGGAGTTCACATATATTCTCTTGTAGTTCACATGTATTGCTTTGAAGATCACTAGACCTACCCCCGCTGCATATCAGTTTTTCGACAGGTTTCCAACACTCTCCATGTCCCTTCCCAACACTTGATTGATATTTTCAATCATAATTTGCCCCAATAATTTTCCTCCTCTATAGTTGAGATGTATGCCGTCACTTGCAGCATCCTCATATGTTAGATTTTTGTTCACGTCCACAAATAATACACCTCTCTCTCCACATAACCACTCAATACTTTCGTTCAGCTTATCGATTGTGCTATCATAAGTACTCTCCTTGTATATCAATCCATTGATGATCCACTTACTGTTTTTGAATCTGGCCATACCTTCGTCTAGTAGTGCCCCCATCTCGGTCATCATGTGTGGCCCATTTTTCCGGCCTACATTGTTTGTTCCGACATGGAGCACTATCACCTTGGGATCTTCTTTACCTTCTTCTTCTCTTCTACTTACTAGTTTCTTCCCAAGTTCTGCTATTCTTATTCCCGGATATACTTCCACTTCTCCTCCTGCTTCTCGACACTCTTCTCCTGCAATCCTGATCATGGAGTCGCCCAGTATCAACACTTCACCCTTGTCATATATTTTTGTTTTTGTTGCAGTCTTCGTTTTAGTATTTCTACTAAGGATTCTCTTGAATTTTTCTTCCTTCATCTTCAACTCTTCTACTTCTTTTGGTTTAGGCTCGGTTACATCTTTTTTTGTGCGTTGTGCAGTTGGCGCCGGATCCGCATTTAAGGCTTCAACGACCATACTAGGCTTTGCCTGCTGCAGGGTGCGTGCATAAGACTGCTGACTCTGCAGTGTATTCGGTAGTTTCAGAGATTCCTGGGTACTTTCTGTGGTATGCTGCTGTCCCAATGGTTGTGCTACTGCCATTGGTGTAGTCTTTACTTCCGTTGGCTGCGGATATGGATACCATTCCATCCTTGCATGTTGCTGGATCTGGTCCTGCTGCTGGAGTTGCTGCCTCTGGTCCTGTTGCTGGGGTTGCTGCCTCTGGTCCTGTTGCTGATGTTGCTGCCTCTGGTCCTGTTGCTGGTGCTGGTGTGGGTGCTGGCTGTGTTGCTGCTGCCTACTTTGGTGTTGTTGTTGGTAGTAGACCGTTTGCTGTTGCTGTTTGAGTACGATCTCATTTAGTTGCTGTATCATTTTGGATTGATATAACAACTGCTGCATCAGCTGGTTGTTCATAATCTGTTGCTGTTGCATTTGAACATGATGCATGTTTTCCTGCTGATGTTTTTGAACCTTTTGTCTTTCTACCATATTTATTACGCAGTCTTTCAGTTCCCGTACTTCCTGTATTAGTGCCTGCTCTTTTAATTTTAATTTCTGTCGTGCCTTTCGCACTTCCCCTTTCTTTGATTTAGGCCTAGTCCTGTTTATGCACTTTGCTCTCCATTCTCTAAGAATCTTCATTCTAGCTATCATAGAGCCTGCCCGGGCCCTTGTTTTATCCCTCCTACTATTACTTTTTCTTGTTGCATTTGTTGAGCCCCCTTTATTACCACTATCACTTTGCATTTTTACAATTACATTTACATTATCGAACTCCCTATCACTTGATCCCACAATCGTTTCTTCTTCTGTTCCATCAATTGCAACTTTAGAATGTTTTTCCACTTTCTTCATTTCACAATCCTTGCACATCCAGTGCCCTTCAATCTCTAGGTAATCTTGAGGCGTGACTCCCGCACATCTGAAGTGGCTCTTTTTGCAGCACCCGTCACACTTCGCGCCCTTTCTCACACCCTTCGTACAGTCTTTACACTCAGCTACGTTTTTTACCATTTTCATTCCTGGTCGAAGTCCACTACTACGAGTCTAGCATTGTCTCTCTTTTCTGGCCTAGTTCACTTTCCGTAGTTATCGATTCGATAGGTCGATTGAGAGTCGTTGTACAGTTTCTTAATCTGTTAACCAATTGTGTCTGTTTCTAGTCCTAGTCCTTCTTTTTTGTTTGTGTCACTTTTCCCTAACCAGTTAACACTAATTCCACACTTCCATATCACTTATAGCTACTCTACTCACCTATTTTCTTCAAACCAATGAGACAAGAATACCTCTACACTCTTCAAAATTCTTGAACCTTGACTCACTCAATCAATTGTTTTGTTATGTTGATATTCAACTATCTATAATCCTACAAAATACATTTTAATAAGCACTCACTTTTCATCTCACATAATTGAAATAAACTGTAGATAACAATATACCTACATTCATCTACAATTCTTCATCTTTTGATCCTAAAATATGATCCTAAAACCATCTATAACTCAAACCATATTATTTATTTTGAAAGTCAAAATTATAATGCAATTCAAACTGTACAACTCACCGCCAGCTTTTTTGAAATGACCTTTAGATTTTATTCCCAACTTACTTGCGACATTCATTGTAACTGTAAAATTGACTTATCACCTTCCTTTTATTGTTTTCTGACACGCGCGCGACCCGGCACCTCCACCATTTGTACGAATTGGGCCAAATTTTCTCTAGGCTACCCGGCACCTCCACCAAAATCGTGTTTTTTAAATGCTTGCCAAATAGTAGACTCAAGTCAAAATTTCGGGTACTCGCACACCCCTAGCTGTCACTTACTTTCAATTCACCCCTAGAACTTTGGCGGTATAGCGTTCATGTTAGTGGCGACTTGCGTACATGAATAGACTTCAATATAACAATAAAATTAATACTTTCGACACACCTCACAACTGATCGCGACACAGTGGTTGAGAACCGCTGGCCTAGGACAATCATACTATTGTTTATCTGCATTAGGCTTTTAGTAGTCAAAAATAGTTATTTGTGTTTGAGTGTCAGAACAAGGTCGTGAAGCCCTAGGGTTGGCTAAGAGAGGCCTAGGACTTGTCAAACGTGATTTGTATTCATATTTCTAGTCCTATAGAACTTTAGACCTACACAGTTGTATTATCAATTTTCTACGTCTGGGCCTAGGCCCGGGACGGTTTCTGTTTTGTTTTATGAGAGTAGGCGAGGTATAGTAGTATCTATGGAGTAGGCTAATGCCAACTTGTCTCGTTTTACGCATAGAAGCAAAATTCAAAATATAGTTCATCTGTTTACGTATTTTCTTATTCTTGGGTGAGGCGGGATAAGTTTTTGTAAATTCGATTCGGAGCGTGCTTATACCACCTAACTCTGCCTCTCCCGGAATAAAAATGTTCATGAATCGGGGGCCTGGGGCCCTGGAGATGGTAGTATGAATTTACTTACGTCTTTGATGCTCGCCAGTTACAAAGGTTTGCCCCTCGGATTTTCTTGCGATGTCTTGAAGGCTGCATGTTCTTTTTCTTCCCATAACGAAAGTCTAAACGCGGGTGACTCATTACTCAGATTATTTTTGTATTGGATATCACTAGGAAAACGCTTAAGTCCCGCCGCGTTTTTTGTAAGTTTTTAGTTTGCGTAGAACCACTTTTTCTTTGCAAGTGCTTAATGAATGCATTGTAGGTGATTCTTGTCGAGTTTCTATTGTTACTTGTTAATTTGTTATTATAAACCTAAAAAAACTCATATTAAAAACCTTTATTCTATGGATTCTGGCTAACTGTTTCAACTTTTTCTTTCAAATAGCAATACATCACCATTACCTTAATGTCCATGTGAAATATAAACGTAGTAGCCCCACCCGTTTGGTCAGAATCGGCCCAAATGTCACAAAAATATCGCACTAAAAATCGGAAAAAATCGTAAAAGTACGTTTATTCTATGGATTCTGGTAACTTTTTCAACTTTTTTTTCACATGGTATTACATCACCATAACCTTAATATCCATGTAAAATATGAACTTTGTAGCCCCACCCGTTTGGTCAAAATCGGCCTAAATGTCACGAAAATATCGTATTAAAAATCGAAAAAAATCGTAAAAGTGCGATATTCACAAGAAATATTTCTTCGATTGTACCCAAAAACGTGGCACGTCTAAGTTCAGCGATTTCGAAGGTCCCTTTCAATTTTCATCAAGATCGCTAATGCCGTTTGCCTGGAATCGTGCGAACAAACAGACAAAAAAACAAACAAAAAATAAAACAAAAAACAACCGAGCTAAATTTTTGGGGGGTCGGTGAAATTGAAGTCTTCGCTTCGCTCATCCAAATACATATTTTATTCTTCACTACATTATATCATGTGATCATAAAATAATGGCAACATAATTACTTAGTTAATTTCTCATGATACATCAAGCAAGCGGTGGATGCCGTGCTTTTCAAAACAGTTTTTCTAGAAACAAAAGCTACCTTCTTTTGTTTATTTTGTTTACAATCTGTACCTAGTTGCCAAGATACAATGCTTTTTATTAAATTTGTTATGGGTTCTGTCGTCATGTTACGAAAATAATATGAATATAAAAACAAAGTAAGTGTCACTGGTAGGGGTCACTGGTAGGGCTCGACATTTGCGTTTGACGGGGTAGGCCCTACCTCACGATGGCGATATCAGACTGTGATGACGTCAAAGCTGCCGTTATCGGCTTTCGTACATGCGATCCTAACACACAGACGCGGAACTCTGTGCAGCCATCAAAAATCCCATTTTGGGCCTAATTCTGAGCCGTTTTGTGTAACTTTTACTGATGTAATTTAACGATTATGACCATGGTTCAAACAATATCAAATTTCACCACAGTGTTCAGAATAGTAAAATTAAAACTCCGCTGTCATGAAAAATAGATATTACTTATTTCAATGCAGTTAAGTTCATCATCAAGTTCCAAAGTAATCATTTTTTTCCGAAGCAATAAGCGACCAAAGAAAAAAATAGACAAATCCGATGTGTTCAAAATTTATTTTTGAGTATGGTTGAATTTTTTCATAATTATTTGATCATAACTGTAGAGCTTGTTATTTTATTTCTAACACTCTGCAGCCGCACCTGAAACCTGTCTATGCATTAGGCTCTTAAGTCTGGTCAACTCTCATCCAATCAAAAATTTCCAATGCAACAACAAACACAACAAATGTTATTTTCCACTGCATTCCACAGCCATGTAAATCAGCAGATAAGCAAAAGAACACTGAAAATTTCCACCATCTTTTGTTTTACTTTTTCATTTTAGTGACAGAAGATTGCGTGAGTTCAATAAAAGAAAAGAAAAGAAAAGAAAAGGCTAATTATTATTGCCGTATTATTAATACTGCCAGAGAGGAATAAGAGCCTACAGAGAAAACGGTTCATCTTAGAACTATGAAACTTGGACCACACTTAGATGTACCTCAGACTCACAAACTTCCGCTGAGAGACAAGCAATATTCCACCCCCAACACACCCTTAATCATCCCCTAAAATTAAAATAATTCATAGCTTTAACCCAAAATTGAATTTTTAGTCGAATTTGTTATTAAAATTATGTTCTTATGTGTTTCAACCCAATCGGTCTATTCTCATTATATAAACCACATTTTGTCAACCCCCATCCCTAATAGTTTATATTATTTTTACCTTGATTTCCAGCATTCACCACGAAGGCACCTAATCAGTTATCATCATGAAATTTGACATGATGGTACATAATAATATAAAAAGTAATCCGCCGAGAGGCAATTAAGCGATATTCCACACCCAACACCCCCTTAAAATGGAATAATTCATAGCTCTAATCTAAAATTGATGTTTTATTCAAATTAGTTATTAAAATTATGTTTTAATGTGTTTTAACCCAATCGGCCTATTCTCATTTCCTAAACCACATTTTTTCAACCCCCATCCCTTATAGTTTATATTATTTTAACCTTTATTTCCAGCATTCACCATGAAGGCACCTAATGAGTTATCAGCATGAAATTTGGCATGATGGTACGACATACTAATATGAAAAATAATTTGCCGAGAGGCAAGCGATATTCCACCCCCAACACCCCCTAAATCATCCCCTTAAATTGGAATAATTGATAACACTAAACCAAAATTGAATTTTTATTTAAGTTATTAAATTATGTTTTTATGTGCTTTAACCCAATCGGCCTATTCTCATTTCCTTTATCACATTTTTTCAACCCCCATCTCTAATAGTTTATATTATTTTTACCTTGATTTCCAGCATTCACCATGAAGGCACCTAATGAGTTATCAGCATGAAATTTGGCATGATGCTACATACTAATATGAAAAATCATTCGCCGAGAGGCAAGCGATATTCCACCCCCAACACCCCCTTAATAATCCCCTAAAATTGGAATAATTTATAGCTCTAACCGAAAATTGAATTTTTCTTTAAATTAGATATGAAAATTATGTTTTAATATGTTTTAACCCAATCGGCATATTTTCATTAGAAAGCCACATTTTGTCAACCCCCATCCCTAATAGTTTATATTATTTTTATCTTGATTTCCAGCATTCACCACGAAGGCACCTAATGAGTTATAATCATGAAATTTGTCATTATGGTACATAATAATATGAAAAATAATCCGCCGAGAGGCAAGCGATATTCCACCCTCTACACCCCATTAAATTGGAATAATTCATAGCTCTAATCTAAAATTGATGTTTTATTCAAATAAGGTGGTTATTAAAATTATGTTTTAATGTGTTTTAACCCAATAAGCCTATTCTAATTTCCTAAACAACACTTTTTCAACCCCCATCCCTAATATTTTATATTATTTTTACCATGAATTCCAGCATTCACCATGAAGGCACTAATGAGTTATCAGCATGAAATTTGGCATGATGTTACATACTAATATGAAAAATTATTCGTCGCGATGCAAGCGATATTCCACCCCCCACAATCCTAAATCATCCCCTAAAATTGGAATAATTCATAGCATTAACCCAAAATTGTATTTTTGATTCAAATTAGTAAATTATGTTTTAATGTGTTTTTTACCCAATAAGCCTATTCTAATTTCCTAAACAACACTTTTTCAACCCCCATCCCTAATATTTTATATATTTTACCATGAATCAGCATTCACCATAAAAGACCGATGATTATCAGCATGAATTTGCCATGTGTACATAATAATATGACAAATAATAATCGCCAGGACAAAGCGGGGGTATATTTAGTTTCCCTTTTTTTAATTTTTTCCTTTTTTTAGCCCTTTCCCCTTTTTTTTGTTTGTTCATTTTTTCCCTAACCAGTTAACACTAATTCCACCCTTCCATATCCTTATAGCTACTCAAACTAAACCTTTTTTTTTCCTTCAAACCAATGAGACAAGAAACCTCTAAATTTCTTAAAAATTTTTTTAAACCTTTTACTCCCCCCAATCAATTTTTTTTGTTATGTTAAATATTAAACCTATCTAAAAATCCTAAAAAATTTACTTTTAAAAAAACACCCCCATTTTTTCCTCTCACAAAATTGAAAAAAAACGGTAGATAACAATATACCTACTTCTCTAAAATTTCCCTTCATTTTTTGATCCTAAAATATGATCCTAAAACCATCTATAATTAAAAACCATATTATTTTTTTTTTAAAGTAAAAATTAAAAATGCAATTCAAATTTACACTCACCGCCAGTTTTTTTTGAAATGCCTTTTAGATTTTTTTCCCAACTTACTTGCACATTCATTGGGTTAACTGAAAAAATTGATTTTATAAACCTTTCCCTTTTTAATTGGGGTTTTCCCCCCCTTAAAACGGGCGCAAACCCGGGAAAACCCTCCACCATTTTTTAACGAATTGGGCCAAATTTTTTTTCTGGGTTTAACCCCGCACCTCCACCAAAATCGTTTTTTTTAAAATGTTTGGGCCCAAATTAAACCCCAAGTCAAAATTTCGGGTACTCGCCACCCCCTACCCTTCCCTTACTTTAAATTTCACCCCTAAAAATTTTGGCGGTAAAAAGCTTTCCTGTTAGTGGCAAAACTTGCGTACATAAATAGCCCTTTCAATATAACAATAAAATTTTAAACTTTTCGACAAAACCCTCCCCAACTGATCGCGCACAGGGGTTGAGAACCGTTTGGCCTAGCCCAACAAAACTTTTGTTTTATCTGCATTGGGTTTTTTAAAGTAGCAAAAAAAAGTTTTATTTGTTTTTTGGGGGTGTCAAACAAGGTCGTAAAGGGCCCTGGGGTTTTGGCTAAGAAAAGGCCTAGGACGGGGTCAAACTGATTTTTTTTCCCATATTTTTTAGTCCTATAAATTTTAAAGACCTAAAACAGTTTTTTTATCTTTTTTTTCCCTACGTCTGGGCCTGGGCCCCCGGTACGGTTTTTCGTTTTGTTTTTAGAGTGGCGAAGGTTAGTGTATCTATGGAGTAGGCAAATAAAAACCCTTGTCTCGTTTTACCCCCATAAAACCCAACCCCAAATTATTCATTTTGTTTAAACGTATTTTTCTTTTTTTTGGGTGAGGCGGGAAAATTTTTTGTAAATTCGATTGGGAAAAGCGGGGTTTATCCCCACCTAACTCGGGCCCCCCTTTTTTCCCGGAAAAAAAATTTTTCCAAATCGGGGGCCTGGGGCCCGGGGCGATGGTAGTAAGGATTTACTTCCGTCTTTGATGCTCGCCAGTTCCCCGGTTTGGGCCCCTCGGGTTTTTCCCTTGCGATGCCCTTGAAGGTTTGCATTTTTCTTTTTTTTTTCCCATAACGAAAGTCTAAACGGGGGTTGTTTAAATTACTCAGTTTAATTTTTTGAAAATTGGGGGGTTTTCCCCTAGGAAAACGTTTAAAGGGTCCCCCCCTTTTTTTTTTGTAAGTTTTTAGTTTGCGTAGAACCACTTTTTTTTGGGGCAAGTGCTTAATAAAATGCTTTGGGGTAGGTAGTTTCTTGTGGGTTTTTCAAAATTGTTATTTGGGTTTTAAAATTGTTTTTAAAATAAACCAAAAAAAAAACTCATATTAAACCCTTTTTTCTATGGTTTCCCGGGCAAACTTTTTAAAACTTTTTCTTTCAAATAGCAAACATACACCATTACCTTAATGTCCTGTGAAATATAAACGTATTTAGCCCCCCCTTTTTTGGTCAAAAACCCGGCCCAAATGTCAAAAAAAATACCCGCACAAAAAAAATCGGAAAAAATGGGAAAAGTCCGTTTTTTTTTTTTTCAAATGATTCTGGTAATTTTTTTTAAATTTTTTTTTTTTCAACATGGTATTACATCACCAAAAACCTTAAATCCATGTAAAATATGAACTTTGAGCCCCCCCCTTTTTTGGGGTTCAAAATGGGGCCAAAATTTTCACGAAAATATGGGGTTTTAAAAAATCAAAAAAAATCGTAAAAAGTGGGATCCTTTCCACAAAAAATTTAATTTCTTCGATTGTACCCAAAAAAAACGTGGCAGCCCTAAGTTCGGGAAATTTTCAAAAGGGGGGTCCCTTTAAATTTTAAATCAAGATCCCCTTAATCCCGTTTGCCGGGAAATCGTGCGAACAAACAGCAAAAAAAAACAAAAAAAATAAAACAAAAAAAAAACCCCAAGCCAAATTTGTTGGGGGGTCGGTAAAATTAAAAGTCTTCCTTCGCTCACCCAAAATACATTTTTTATTCTTCACTACATTTTTTTCATTTTATAATAAAATAATGGCAACATAATTCCCTTTTTTTAAATTTTTCTCTGATACATCGCAAGCGGGGGGATGCCGTGTTTTTTCAAAACCCCATTTTTTTTCTAGAAACAAAAGCTACCTTCTTTTGTTTATTTTGTTTAAAAATCTTTCCCCTATTTCCCAAGATCCCAATGCTTTTTTTTTAAAATTTGTTAGGGGTTCTGTCGTCATTTTAACCAAAATAATTGAATATAAAAAAAAAAAGTAAGTGTCCCCTGGTAAGGGGTTTCACTGGTAGGGTTTCCAAAAAACCTTTGCGTTTAAAAACGGGGTAGGCCCTACCCCCACGATGGCGAAAATCAGACTTTTGATGACGTAAAAAGCGGGCCCGTTAGGGCTTTGGGTACAGGGCGTTTCCAAACCCACACAGCCCGGGGAAAACCTCTGGGGGCACCCCTCAAAAATCCCTTTTGGGGGGGCCAAATTTCCCTGAGCCGTTTTTTTTTTTAAATTTTTTTACTGTGTAATTTTAAAACGTTTATGACCATGTTTCAAAAATATAAATTTCACCCCCCAAGTGTTCAGATATTAAAATTAAAATTTCCCGCTGTCTTTAAAAATAAGATAAAATTTTATTTCAATGCATTTTAAATTTTCATCATAAAATTTTCCAAAGTAATCTTTTTTTTTCCCAAAGAAATAACCCGACCAAAAAAAAAAATAGACAAACCCGATGTTTTCAAAATTTATTTTTGAGTATGGTGTTTTTTTTTCATAATTATTTGATCATAACGGGAGACCCTTTTTTATTTTATTTCTAAAAACTCTCCAGCCGCCCTTTAAACCTGCCCTATGAAATTAGGCTCTTAAGTTTTTGGTCAACCCTCTTTAAATTTAAAAAATTTCCCAAATGCAACAAAAAAAACCCAAAAAAATGTTTTTTTCCCTTCACTCATTCCACAGCCAGTAAATAAAGCAGATAAGCAAAAAAAAACTAAAAATTTCCACCATCTTTTTTTTAAAAACCTTTTCTTTTTTAGTGACAGAAAAATTGCGTGAGTTCAAAAAAAGAAAAAAAAAAAAGAAAAAAAAAAAAAAGGCTAATTATTATTGCCGTATTATTAATACTCCCGGGAGGGGAAATAAGAGCCTAGGGGAAAAAACGGTTAAATTTTTAGAACTATAAAACTTGGACCACCTTAGTGTACCTCAAAACTCACAAACTTCCGCTGAGAGACAAGAAATATTCCACCCCCAACACACCCTTAATCATCCCCAAAAATTTAAAAATAATTCATAGTTTTAAACCCAATTTTTTAAATTTTTTGGGTCAAATTTTGTTTAAAAATTATTTTCTTATGTTTTTAAACCCCAATGGGCCCAAAATTCTCATTATTTAAACCCCAACTTTTTTTCAACCCCCACCCTAATGGGTTTATATTTTTTTTTTTTTTTCCCCTTGTTTTTCCAGCTTTTTCACCACAAAAGGCACCTAATCAGTTATCACCCAAAAAATTTTGACTGATGGTACATAAAAATAAAAAAAAGGGAAATCCCCGAGAGGCAATTAAGCGTTTTCCCAACACCCAACCCCCCCCTTAAAATGGAATATTCATAGTTTCTAATCTAAAATTAAATTGTTTTAATTCAAATTATTTTATTAAAATTATTTTTTAAAATGTGTTTTAAAACCCAATCGGCCCTTTCTCATTTCCAAAACCCTTTTTTTTAAACCCCCCTTTCCTTATATTTTTATATTTTTTTCCCTTTTTTCCAGCTTTCCCCAAACCATAAAGGGCACCTAATGAGTTATAAAGCTGAAATTTGGCAGGGAATGGTACACATACTAATATGAAAAAAAATTTTGGGCCGAGAGGCAAGCGATTTTCCCACCCCCAAAAACCCCCAAAATCACCCCCTTAAAAATTGGGAATAATTGATAACCCAAAACCAAAAATTTTAAAATTTTTTTTTTAAGTTTTTAAAATTATGTTTTTTATTGCTTTAACCCAATGGGGGGGGGGGGGGCCTTTTCTCATTTCCTTTTCAATTTTTTTCAACCCCCCATCTCAAAACGTTTATATTTTTTTTCCTTGTTTTCCCAAGTTTTTCACCTTTAAGGAAACCTAATAAAGTTATAAACATGAAATTTGGCATAAATGCTACATACTAATTTTAAAAATCATTCCCGAGGGGCCCAAAGGATATTCCCCCCCCAAAAACCCCCTTAATAATCCCCTAAAATTGGAAAAATTTATAGCTCAAAAACCAAAAATTAAATTTTTCTTTAAATTAGTTTATGAAATTATTTTTTTAAAAATTTTTTTAAAAACCCCAAAATCGGCATTTTTTTCATTAGAAACCCCACATTTTGTAAACCCCCCCTCCCTAATAGTTTATATTTTTTTACTTGATTTCCAGCATTCACCCCCAAAGGCCCCTAATGATTTTTAATAAATAAAAATTTTGTCATTTGGTACATAAAAATAAAAAAAATAATCCGCCGAAGGCAAAGGGGAATTTTTCCACCCTCAAAACCCCCCTTTAAAATTTGGGAATAATTCATAGCCCCCTAATCTAAAATTGATGTTTTTTTCAAAAAAGGGGTTGGGTTTTTAAAAATTTAAATTTTTTAAATGGGTTTTAACCCAATGGGGGCCATTCCCCTTTCCCAAAACCACTTTTTTTCAACCCCCTCCCTTTAGTTTATTTTATTTTTCCCTTGGGTTTCCAGCATTCCCCCAAATGAAGGCACCTAATGAGTTTAAAGCAGGGAAATTTTTGGGCATATTTTACATCTAAATATGAAAAAAAATTCGTCGCGATGAAAAGGGGATTTTCCCCCCCCCCACAACCCTTAAATCACCCCCAAAAATTTGGGGAAAAATTTCATAGCTTTAACCCAAAATTGTATTTTTATTTAAAATTAGAAATTTAAATGTTTTAATGTGTTTTTTCCCCCAATAAGCCTATTCAATTTCCAAAAAACCCACTTTTTAAACCCCCCTCCCCAAATTTTTTATATTATTTTTACCATGAATTCCAGCTTTCACCATAAAAGTACCAAATGGGGTTATCGGGCAAAAATTTTGGGCATGGTGGTCCCCTAATAATTTAAAACATAATAACCCCCCAGGAGACAAGCGATATTTTCACCCCCACTTTTTCTTACCCCCTTTCCTTTGGGAAAAATTTTTATGTTGTATTTATTACAATTTTTTAATATTTAAATTGCTGATTAAAATTATCGTAAATGTGTTATGTCCGGTCAACAAATCATTAAAGGGGAAAAAACCCCCCAAGACGCCCTTTTACCATTTTAAAATTTAAAAAAAACATTAAATATTCCCCCATAACCAAAATTTTTTCCCCGGGCAATTGCCAGTTGAAAACCCCAAAAAAAGGATGGAAAGCTTTGTTTTTTTTAGAAAAATCTGTTTTAAAGGCACTGAAATCCACCCTTTACACGTATTTCACATATTTTAACCCTTGATATGAAAAAAAACAAAAAAAAGATGTGAACCCCCCCAAAAATACAAAAATTTGAAAAATCGGCAGCCAAGCTCCCCTTTTCCAAAAGGGTCTTGGGCCTGTGAATGCTTTTGGGATATGAAGTTGAGCCAAGCTTTTCATTCTTTCTCCCCTATTTTCGCTTTGGAAAAGAAGTAAGTTTCATTTTGCCTGTTGACGAGCGCCAACCCACCTTTTTTCGTGGTAAAAAAATTTTAAAAATTTTTTTAACGTTAAATCAAAAAAAAATTACTTGGCTTTTTGTTTTTGGGTTTACGAGGACCCCAAAAAAGCCCTTTGGCCCCAAAGAAATTTTTTTTTTATGATTTTGATTTTAAAAATTTTAACTTTTTTTACCCGAAAATGGTTAGCTAGCGCTCGTCAACAGGCAAAATTTGATATTTTTCTTTTAAATTTGTGAAACTGGGGAAGAAAGTGAAATGTTGGCTTAACTTCTATTTTCTCACACCCTTTTCACAAGCCGAACCTTTTGGGAAAGGGAGGGGCTTGGCTGCCTTTTTTTTTTTTTTTTTTTCCAAATTTTTGTATTTTTGGGGGGAAATTTTATCTAGCCCTATAGCCTAAGGGAAATTTTAAACCCCTACCCCTGTTGTATTATGAAAAATTTTTTCTACTTTCTTGGGGCCCCCCCGGGGCCCGGGTTTTTTGATTTGTTTTATCAGAGTAATGACAGTTTTTTAGGGGGGTTTTTTTTAAACACCCCAGATGAAAAATTAAAAATGTCCGCCTTTTGGGTTTATGAAATTTTTTTATCCCCGGTGGGAGGGGGGGGATAAGTCTTCATAAATTGGGATTCGGAGTTAAAAACCCGCACTTATCCACCTAACTCTGCTTAAAAACCTTTTTAAATTTTGTTTTTTTAAGGGTACCCAAAAATAACAAAACATTTTAACTTACTTTTGTTGTTTATTTAACATGAGATTAAACAGATAAATACAAGTTTAAACGATACACAAAAATAAGTGGGGTTTCCCAATTTTACATGATGGTTGTTTAAAGTATTTTTTACGGAACGGAAGTAAGACCACGGGAAGTCGAGGGTGAAAAACCCCCCGCTGTTCAACAAAAGGAAAGCGTTGTGCGTTGAGGGCCAAGGGCCCGCGTGTTTTTAAAAGTAAATCAAAGCCCTTGTTGTTGCATACAAAACAAGTTCCGCCTTTAAAATAAAGCCCACAAAAAATATAGAATGCCATATGGGCTAAGATAATTCAAAAAAAAAACCCTTTGTCTAAAGGACTGATATAATAAAAAAAAGGGTTTTGAAAAAATAGCCCCCCCCCCCCAAAATCATTAATAAACCAAAACCCACTGTGATCCCAAGGCTTGGAAACTTTTTTGGGAAATCTTGGGACAGTTCTGGATTTGTTGAAGGTACTGCTCTGACAGGGGGAAACCCTTTGGGCGATGGAAAGGGCGATGTAGCTGCAACGCCCCGGGTAAACCCCTTTGGGGAGATCAGGGGTTTTGACACCTGTAAACCCGGGGACAGAACCTCGGGCACGAAACATCAGCTTTAAAAGTTTTTTTCCTGTATTACATCGGAGTAGGGTTAAAGGGAAATGGGAATTGGTGTGGGTAGGAACAGGGGGATTAAAAAACTCTGCGCGAAACTGGTCAAGATGCCGTCTTCCATCGTACCGTCACGGGAAATTTAAAGGGGAAGTTTCTAGGACCTTCCACCGACATTATCCCCACCTGCAGCCCACTTTTTACCAGGAAAAATAGTAACTCTGTACAGGCGGGGTCCCTTCTCGTTGAAAATCCTTTTCGCGGGTATGTCCAGAGAACTGCAAAAGCTTGGGGAATTTTCCCCGAGAGGGCTGCAAAATTTTTTCGGTGTAATCGGGCCAAAAAACGGGGGTGATTTTACGTCCCAAAGAGTAACTCTGAAGGCAAATTTCCACTTGCCCTTTTGGGGGTTTGTTCTTAACGTAAGCGAATTCCCGGGTTTAAATTTTTAATTCCCCCTGATCTTCGTTTTACTTTTTTTGAGCAATTTTTGATTGTTTGACCGTGCGTTCCGGGGGGAACCGTTACTTGCTGGGTTGGGACGGGGCGGAGCGAATGTGGTTGATTTTTGGGTTTTCTTTCAGAACAGAGGCAAATTCTTCTGGGCCGAAAACAAGGGCCATTTCTGTTTACACTTCGTTTAGGAAAACCCCCGAGTACTAAAACTTTGGGGCGTCAGGGAAGAATTTTCTGTTGAAGACGAATGGATTCCCCTCCGTCTAAAACCCTTTAAAAATTTCCCCCGAAATCAAACATTAAGACGCGACCAAGGTTTGTTCGTTGGGGGGTCCAAGGAATGATCGGAGCTCGTGAGGCTGTGAACCCTTTGAGGAGCATTCATTTTCATCAACTCGACGAAAAAATTTTCCCATTTCTGCATCAATGTTTTTGGGCCCCCAAAAATATGATCGACCAAAAGCTTTTTTTTACAAAAAAACCAAAGGGTTTTTTACTCTGTGCAACTGGTTTTAGAACTTGATTTTTCATTGAACCCGGGGTGACTACTCCCAAACCCCCCTCTTAAAACACAACCACCCAACTTTGACAGGGTTTTCCCTCTGGGCCAAATTTTTTCTTTGTCCCCGTCTGGGAAGGGAATGACGATCACGCCCGTGCTGGATGGACGAGTAGACTTTCGAAAGAAAATGATCTTTCTTTTGGGCCCCTTCTTTCTATTGCAGTAGTTGAGATTTGCATTTTGGGGTTCCTTTGGGCCCCGAAAAAGGTTTCCTGCTGTTTTTGGAAAAATAAAGGGTTTCCACATGGAAAACTTGACCCGCGAAACGGCAAAGAAATCAGGGATTTGCCCTGTTTTGGGGCCTGGCTTGTACGGGAAACTTGTAGTTGTACTGGTTCACATGAGATTCCAGGGAACATCGAGGAGGCCCGAACCATAGGCATTTTTCCGGGCCCGGGAAAAAACCTAGTAGAGGCTTATTATCAGTATAATAGTGAAAACCTTTCCCGCCAAGTACATTTGGGAAATTTTTGCCAAACCAAAAATGATCGAGAGAGCTTCCCCGATCGATCTGAACGAAAAATTAAAAGGTCGGGTTTGGTTTTTAGCGTTCTTGATGGGGACATGCTACAGGGGCTTCCCCGCCCTTGGGGGGTGAATCTGTGAAAATCACAACCAACCAACCCCTAGGAGAAAGGGGTCACATGCCCAATACAAACGGCACTTGGGGTCCGGTAATGAGGCCAAATGATACCTGAAACCCCTTACCTCTTCCTCTTTAACAAATCCCCTCATGCTTGTTCCTTTTCTGGGCCCTTGCCAAAGAAAACTTTTCTTGAAAAAGGTTATACAAAAGGTAAAACCTTTGGGAGCTTTGGTCTTTAAAGGAATCATCGTAAAAAATTCACAAACCCCCCAAAAAACAATTTAATTTTTTTTTGTTCTGTGGGACAGGGCCCCTTGAGTAGTGCCCCCAAACTTCTTTTTGGGAAGGGCTGATCCCTCAAAGATCCTGATATTTCCCCGGGAAAAAGGGGCAAACTAACATCAAAACCCGACATTTGTTTCCCCGCGTAGACGTAACCAGCTGCTTGGAGCCTGCCCCATATTAAAAAAAACCTTAAACCCCTTTTCCACATTTCCTTTTTATGGTGGGGGCCGTGGGCTACAGATCATCGATAAAAAACCACCACTTTCCCGGGATGCCCGCGACAAGAACCCTCCATGATCCTTTGAAAAATAGCAGGGAAGACGACAAACCAAATGGTTACCTGGTTACCCTGAAGAGGCCGCGATGTGGGGTTCAGTGTGAGCACTCCGAAGACTCTTATCTACAGAAATTTGTAAAAAAAACGTTTGCTAGGTCACTTTGTGAAAACCCTTGGGTTCCGGGGATTTTTACAAGGGATCTTTTCGACGGAAAGGGAGTGGGTAAACCCTTTGGTCCCCACAAGCAAGGTTGACAAATGGTTTTCTATAGGGCCCCGCAATGGTATGGGCCCCTCTCCTTTAACCATGTTGACAGTGCTAAGGCCCATTTTGAAAACACCCCAGCTGATTCTAAAAAAGGGCAAACGTTTCAATTTGACCAAAAGGTAGCCTTTAAAAAAGGGACATCCCCTTGCCCTTTCCGGAAAACCGGGTTTTTGCATCAGGCTTAAGAACAATCTTTTCCGGGGGGGCCCCCCTGTACTTGCCCAACCCCAGGAGGAAAAACATCCTGAAAAAACGCTTACTGGTGAGGGAATTTTGGTGATGGGGGCAATTTCTAAACCCCCTTTATTGCACCCACAGATACATTTAAAAAGTGTAAACCAATCCCTTCCCCATCAAGGGGTTTGGGCCCATTTGATTCAAATTTCCATTAGGGGGAAAGGCAGCTTTGCAATCTGCAACTTTAAAATCCACTAAAAAAAATAACCCAGGAAGGGGGAAATTCCTCCTTTGAAAACCCTGGCTTAAATTGGGCAGTGGGTTTACTGAGCTGAATTTTGTGAGAAATGCTCTTTAAAATGTGAATAAAACCCAAATTTGGTTCTAAACCCGCACCCGAATCAAAACTCCTGGGAAGGGGTTACCTTTCTAAAAATGCATCTAGTTTTTTAAGGAGGTGGGGGCCCCGGGGAAAACCCTTTTTATGAAAAAAAAACATTTGGTTTTTATTTTTGGGCCCTGGTTTTCACTCAGTCTCGTTAGCTTGGACTTTAAATGGTTTCCCAAATGAAAATTTTTTAGGCTGACTACCGGGGTTTTTAAGTATTCCTTTGAAAAATAACGTAGCTTTACCCACTGTTGAAAACCGCCATGCTGACCCGTGGTTTAGGGGTTAGAAAAATCGGGGTTTGCTTTAACCCGGGATTCTTTGCTTCGTTTACCCACCTTGTGACAGTATTTACAAATCCACTGTCCTGGAACCGGCCGCTACTTACTGGGTGGGCACCATCACAAACCCCTTGGGATGAAATGGTCTGGGATTAACGATGGGTGGGTTTTTTGGAGATGCACCCCGGGCCCCCCCGCTTTTAGTTGATTTTGGTACTGGGGCCGGGTGTAAAGATGAACCCCCATCGGAATTTTAGATGGGTTTTTAAAAAATTTTCAACCCCCAAATTTGGCTTTCCCTCGAGGCTTAAAAACTTCCGCCCCCTACTTTTTTTAGTGCCCAGCGCCCAGGGGGTCTGATTCTGTTTGAAACGTTTTTGGAAGATAACGATCGTTATCCGGCACTTTCGTGACAATTTTTAGTGTCGACTGTTCTGTAAAAATGATTAAAAATCGTTACGGTAGCGATCGCTATGATAACGAGAATGGGAAAAAAGGGGTCGCTTTTGCTTCCACTGCCCCCTTTTGGCGCTTAACAGAATCAGGTCGATAACGATAAAATTTTTAACGATTGATATTTCATACAAAAAATGTTTGCTATCGCATCCCTAGCGAAATATTTTTTCGAATCGCACTGCAGGAGTGGGGAAAAAAAGGGGTTTTTTGGTTACCCTAAAAAAACCCCAACAAAACTGAAAATTTTTCACATATGTTTCAGTTGATCATTCTAAAAAATTGTTGAAAAGTCCCCTATTTCCCCGCGTGCGTCTTTAATATAGTGACAAAAGGGGGTTTAAGGGGCCAAAAAAAATTTATTATTTTCAAATTTTAAACCATTTTTTTTTCCCCTTATATGTTTCAAAAAAATTTTAAAAATTTTTGCGAAAATTAAGTTTTTAAAACCTTTATAACTTCGACCCTTTCGTGGGAAAAAAGGGGGGTAAGTGCAAAAAAGGGTTTTTTCAAAATTGTCAAAAACATTTTGACATATGTAGTGCAACTGCAAAAAATTATGTATTCATTTCGACGAAAACGTGAAATTGGGTTTCCCCTTTTTTTGACCAGTGTGTCCCTTTCACCCTGGGGGGCATAAGGGCGTAATTTAAAAAGAAATAAATTTTTTTTTCAGTTTCCCAAAAAACAATTGGGCATTCATAAACATGCAAATTATTAAGTATTCGTACAGAAAAAAAGTAAAAAATCTTCCCGAGCTTGGGTTTCTGGCGTCCCTTTATAAATGGTGGCAAAAGGGCGTAAAATGCATCATAAATTTTGTATTTAATAAAAAAGGGTTTTTTTCCCTTTAACTTTTGTTCATTTTTAATATGAAAACCCTACAAAGGGGCAAATCAATGTAAAAAACCATGCACGCTGGGGCTGACTTGCTATGGCCAGCCTTTTTATATAAAAAACCTAACAAAAATCGTTTAAGTAGCAGATTGGACCCTAATCAAAATTTTTAAAAATTTCCCACAATTCCCCCCCCAAACGGCAAAACTTTTGGGCATAGTTTTGGGAAAGATCTGGTTGGGGTTTTTTAGCGGAAAGTTTTTAAAAATAATCAAAACCAAAACTTGGAAACTCCCAAATCGTTAAAAAATAAAAACCGGGTTTGAAAAAGGGTTCAGAGGGGTGTGGGACAACCTGGGGTTTGGTGTCCCCGTAGTGTCACATCACTACGGTCTTTAGCTGTGACTCTTGAAAGCCCAAAATAAATGGGGAAAAAGGGGTAAGTGAAAAAAACTATTTTTCATCATATGTTTAAAATATTTGCCTGTACGTTTGCCAGTTATCAGCTGCAAAATAAATTGGACCCTTTAAGGGCATCATGCTCAAGATAAAACCCAAAAAATTGGCACTTAACTGACATTAATTTTTTTGCCCCTTACCCTAGTCGTACTTAAAAAGTAAAACTATGAAAACCCATAGTGGAAAACAAAAAAGATAGTAAAAGTCCCCCCTTTTTTCATTACAAAAAACCAAAATGATGCCCCATCACTCACATTGAAGTTTTTCCCCGCAACCCTCAAAACCCCCCTTTAAAAGCTTTTTTTTGGGGTAATGGGGGATCTGAAGGACGCTTTTGGGACAAAGACGACTTTCACTGTTTTGAAACCCCCGTCTCCTTTTTTTTAAACAAAACAAAATCACATATTTTGTCCAAGGGTGTGCTCAAATTTTCCCCTATACATTAAAATAAAACCCCCACCGACACATATATTTTTTTCCCGTCAGTGGGCAAACTTTTGGGAAGTAGTTTAGTGGTTCGGCCATCTCGTCCCCGTTTTTCCATACAAGAAAGTCTTTTTACTAAATACATGTTTTCATGTTGTGAAATTTTGGGTAAATGCGGGTGGGTACAGGGGAAACCTCTTGTACCAAGTTTGGGGAGGAATTACTAAGCTGGGAGTTAAACCCAAAAAAGTTTAGTAAATTTTAAAATATGCAGAAGTTTTTAGATATAAAATTCCTTATGTGTTTTTTAAAGTTTAAACACAAAAAATTTCGCTTGGTTAATTCTGTTTTACCTTCATTGAGCATACGCTTCATTTGCAACTGCTTTCTGTGAGTTTTTAGATTTTTATATGCTGGGCCCGTCCCACCAGCCAAATTCCCTTTTAAAAGACCCCATTTTCCATCCCCCCCTATCTTGATGGCAAACAGGGAATGTACATAGTTTGTAAACGTTCAAACCCCGCCGGGAAACTGTGAACATCCCAGCACATGGGAATTTTAGGTTTCCCCTAAAGGGAAGCGTTCCTTTCCCAAAAAAATCGGCTTTAAAACCCCTCAAATCGGGATTGGGAAAAATACTTAGAGTAAAGGATAGTTGGTAGAGGGAGAATGACGTCATCCCGAGGGGACCAACATCAAACGCGGCAAAACCCCGTGGGCTGGGTCAAGGGCCGGGGCGGGGAAATTTATGAGCCCGCAAAAGGAAAACCCGGGGGCACTTGGCTTTATTAAAACGCAAAAAACTTGGCCCCTTTTTTAAGGCATGCATCATTTACACTGTCTACAAGTGATTATCAGTTTCATAAATAAAAAATTCCCCAAAAAATATATATTAAGGCCCCAAGATAGCCTTTCTTGTAAATTTGGGTAAAAAGTTTGTATTTCCTTTTAAATTTGATTTTACAATATTGATTTCCTAGGTTTTTGCTTATTTTAGGTGCCCCCTTTGGCGCCGCAAACCGCCGCGGTGCGCTACACACTAAACACCTTTTTTTACACCCAAACAGATTGGGGGGGATTTCGAGGTGGGGTTAAACCCCGCCGTCATGTAACTGAAAGTGAACTTTAAAAATATTTACATTCGGGGGAAATTTTGGTACCTTAAAAACCCCCCTGGGCCCAAATTTTTTTGGGGAAAGATTATTCCTTCTTGGGGGAAAAAAAGGCTTGGGAAAAATGCTCAAAATCACTTTAAAAGGGTGTTACTACTGCTACTGCTAAAATGCACTAACTGCTACTGCTAAAAGCTAAAACGGTTTGGGCCCGCGATTTTTGAAACCCGACGGGGGGGACTACAAAAGTTCATAAATTTTAAAATGGACTTAAGGGTTTTAGAAAAAAAATATTTCTCCTTTTTTAAAAAAAAAATTGAAAAAGTTTTTGTTAGAAGGGGTTCCAAATAAAAGGGGTTTTTTAAAAAAAGCCTTAAAAAACTTTTTCATACAATTTAACAAGTAAAACCCTAGGTTTTCTTGAACTTGTTGACGGGATAAGCAGAGTTAGGCCGGGAAAAAAATGGGGATACGTTAACAATGGCGGACCCTTTTAAATTTTGCCCTTTTATGTTTTTAAACGAGAAAAGTTGTCATTTACTCTCATAAAAAATCCCGAAACCCCTCCCCCCGGCCTAGGCCCAGAGGGGGAAAATTATTTATAATGCAAAAGTGGGAGGTCAAAGTTCCAAATTTTGGGTATAGGACTATAAAATTCATACTTACATTACATGTTTTAAAGCCTAGCCAACCCCATGCCGCACAACATTGGGTTTTATGAGCTTGCTCATCTGTTTGTGTACATAATTGCAACAATCAAAACATTTCATACAACATCGTCTTTCGAGTGGACAGAATTTATGAAGGCACTACCATCTAGAATAAATATAGAACTTTTTCGAGCACTGTGCAATAACGCAAATATTTTTAAAGTGTTTGGATTTCGTGATACTCTTTCAACCATAGACATCCAATATAATTGGCTAGACCAGCAGTCGGTGGTCCACTTCCGGTACAATTAGAAGCCATCTTAAAATGACAGTTTACATGTTAATCAAATGGAGCGATTTGTGGCCAAATAGTTTCTCAAGATTGCCGCCATGTTGACAGGTAAGCATACTAGCCTTTAACACCAAATGATTACTAAATTCTCTTATGCAATCACTTCGTATTGTTTCTTTGTTTAATACCATGCTGCACAAGCTAAAACCATATCAAACATCCGTAAAATACTTTATTGCATTAAAAAAGCATAAATTAAAACACCAAATCGCCATCTGAATGGCCGTTGAGTCTTCAATTTGCTACCTCGCGCCCGTGCGGAGGTATAGGAGACTGCTAATCTAGCCTACTATAGGGGTTTAATATCAATGCTTTCAACTCACAACCCATGACGTTTTCCACGATACCGTTCAAGAATACCAATTCCTTCGAAAACGAAAACGACTTCGTTTTCAAATTGCGTTTTCAACTCATCTCCCACGAACTCAAGAATTGGGGTCCAGTCCTTATACCGTCGTTATACCATGGTTATACCACCTATACCCAGGATGTACATGAATCCGGGTCTAGATATTTTACATCCTATATTTTTACTGCTAATACCATAGAATTTAAATCAACTTTGATAAAAATATTATATTTTAACAAATAATTTTGTAATGGAACTTGAAAAAGTAATGAGATCACACACATAACAAAAACTTGTAGAAATACAGCCAAACCTTACACACTCAAAAGGAATGAGATCTAAAAAAGGGCCAAGCTCATCTACCCTTCCACATAAACGTACAGTGTCCCATAACAGCATCCTCGAAAAGCTTGGCAAAATAGAATTTGCATGTTATTACGTTTAAATTAATTAGAAAAAAAGAACTTGGATAAACTATTACGTTAAATTAATAATCGCAAATTCTATTTTGCCAAGCTTTTCGAGGATGCTGTTATGGGACACTGTACGTTTATGTGGAAGGGTAGATGAGCTTGGCCCTTTTTTTAGATCTCATTCCTTTTGAGTGTGTAAGGTTTGGCTGTATTTCTACAAGTTTTTGTTATGTGTGTTTTTGCTTACTTAGACCAAATAACTCAAAGAAGATACACATGAAGGAATCACTAGATGCAGAAACCCCACAAGTCACTAACTGGGGCATATCGACTTTGGTCCAAAAATTTGTTCTTTTAGGGTCCCTCTACCTTTTCACGTAGAAACACCACAAGTCCATATGCTCCAAGGGTATTATGTATGGGCTGGATTGTTGACTTATATGCAGAAACCACACAAGTCCTGGACTTGTGGGGTTTCTGTCAGAAGCCTGTGGAATCTCAAGAAGGCTGTGGAGTCAGTCACAGCTGTTGTTTACACACTTGACATAATGGCAGATTTACAGCAAGATGTTATTAAAGTGAAGCGAAAAAGAGGTGTTATTACTAGTTCATTTGCTAGTATATAGTATATATATATATATGATAAAAACAAGGATCTTGGGTAAAACCGCGTCGAAAATAAGATGAACCAGGGCAGAACCTGGGCGTCCACCGACGTTTCGTCTGTACTACGTCAGACATTTTCAAGGTTGACTGTGACTCTACGGAGGTTGGAGTCACTCCGTAGAGTCACAGTCAACCTTGAAAATGTCTGACGTAGTAAAGACGAAACGTCGGTGGACGCCCAGATTCTGCCCTGGTTCATCTTATTTTCGACGCGGTTTTACCCAAGATCCTTGTTTTTATCCTATGACGGGCCGCGAAAACCTACAACAATCCATATATATATATATATATATATATTATATATATATATATATATATATATATTTATATAGTATACCTCCAAATTTCAAATGATATGCAATTTGTGTATGATTATAAAAAACCTGGTGTATTGTGCACATATGCAACCATTGATGGAATAATACCAAATACATTCCTGCTGAAAAACACTAACTTTGCGGAGTTAGCATTGCCCGATAAAGAGGCTTATGTAGAAGGGCAGGTGCCAATCAATGTTAAAAAAATGCAGGACATAAAAAAACTTACGCAATACATACCTGAGGAGTATATGTACTTCTACAATGATTTGTTTACTTGGTCTACGCTAGACAAAGATTCTGTAGATAATTTGGATGAAGAAGACTAGCCATTAAGATCTACATACCACTATAAACAATCTTAGCCTACTAAAGTTGACATGTTAGAACATGCCAACTGGCATGTGTTGTTGTTGTTCTTTGAATTTAACTTTCTTAATTTAACTTACATTAAAAGACTATGTTCTTCTATTTTCTTAAAAAAATATACAATAAAAAGGGCTTAGATTCAGAAACGCCATAAGTCCGTCACATACAATGATTAATTGCTCAACAATTTAAATTTTTTTTAAATGTCTATATGTCAAAAAATTATTGCAAAATAGGTCTTCTTAAGAAAACTGCTTGTTGGAAGTCATAAAATATAAAACCGTTTGTAATGGGTAGTTTTTTGTGATTATCTCAGAACTATGTATCAAGGACTTGTGGGGTTTCTTAATCTAGCGATTCGCTAGGCCTTTAATATGCATTGTTTAATTCTGGGCATTTCAGTCTTACATTCAATGTGTGAAGTGTTTTAAGAATGATACCTTCTTCGTTTTCGGATAGGCGTTATTAGATTCATAATATGCATTTTGAGATAGTTTTTTTTTTTTTTAAATTATATGTAGGCCCTACGTCATATAATATAATAATTGTATACACATAAAAATATTCGAGTATGTCAATAATGACCAATAATTTGTGACCAAAATCCTCCAGGGTCACTGGCCTCAAAATCGTCGCATTGTTACTAATTTTCTTATTGGAGATTTTTGCCAATGGGACCTAGCTCGAAAACAAACAGTTTGCCAATTATTTTTCCCGGGGTCATATGCATGACAAGCTGAACCCAATATTCTTGATTTCAACTTTTTTTTATTTTTTATTACTAGGCCTAATTAATAATCATAGCTTACACTGTAGACATTGCCTATAAAATACACAAATCAACAAGTGCTAATCTTTTTTTTAAATTTTTAATTTAACTTCTACCCTATTCAATAAAAAAAATGATTTACAAAGGAGGACTATTAAATAAATCTAATTACATAGATGCAGACACAACAACGAACTACAGTTAAAGGGGTATTCACCCGCTAAACTAAAAAAAAAATATATTTTATTCGGGCTAACTAGTTATGAATTTTGCAATTAACAGAAAAATTGTTGGGTTCACCATAACCCGAAAAAATGTCAAACTTTGTATTTTTCGAGGTAGGTCCCAACGGCAAAAATCTCCCAATAGAAATATCATGAGGACGATCTTACTGCACGTGACCTTGGAGGATTTTTATCCAAAAAAATATTAGCCATTATTGACGTACTGTACAACCTTTTCTGTAAATTCTCTATATTTTGTTTTGTAATTTGGGCAAGTGGTTCGGTCAAAATATGCTTTTTATACCAAGAAGGGGTGTGATTTTGGAATGAATATTTTTGTGTGTTTGAGAGTATATTTGTGCCCAGTTTCAAGACACGATGTTATAAAGGGTCATTTTAAATTGGTACGATGCTCTCTACATGGAAAAAAGAAGCAGGTTAAAGCCAATTTAAGAAATTTTCCAAAACACCAATTTTCGCAAATTTCTGTTTCAAGAAAATCGAAAAATTCGTGTAAAATCACAGTTGCAAATAAATATTTTTAAACAGTCATTTTAGCTTTGAATGGTTATATACTCAAAGATTTTAGTGTAGAAGTATGCTATAGATTATCTGGTAAAAAATATTTTTTTGTAAGTAAATAAGTAAATAATTAAGTAAATACTTAAAATAGTAATATAAGCTAGCTCTTTTGGTTTGTATTTGTATTTTATTTGCATTCATATTTTAGGAGTGGTCAAGGAGTATTTTCAAATGGTAAAATTTTACTAAATCAATAAAGTTATTACAGCAGAAGTAAATTCCACTCAGCATTGAGTACCCGATAGTGCCAATCATCAACGTTAACAATAAGTGTTACCTGATGATACTGGGAATGTAATTATAATAATATATGTGTACATTAGTACATATAGGTACTTCATAAATGGTTATAGTAGAAAAGAAAATATAGAAGAAAGCAAGAAAGTACATATGCCTATTTTTTAACACTTAATAAACAAATAAATAAATTCGTAATTAGAATTAAGATCTACCCACTCAGTCACAAAACTGATTTTCAGTGGGAGAAAAGATAATTTGAAAGATTTATCCAACAGTTTATTTCACTTTGAAAGGCTATCTGAGCCTTATTGTGTTTATTATTTAGGAATTTATTGTTGTATGTACTGATAAACACTTGTAAACAGTGTAAATGTATGCATGCATCGAAAATGTTCAAGTATTTGCGTTACAATAAAGCCAATGTGCACCGTTCCTATGCAGACTCATTGAATTACCGCGCCGCATTGACCTCAGTCACGTGGTTTGCCTCGTTTCGATGTTGGTCCGTCTCGCGGCGGTCGCTAGCGTTGGATTGCTTCCTCTACCAACTATCCATGCTCTAAGGAAATATATTTGTTTTATTCTTTGCTCATGCTCTGTCGTGATGTGATACTATAGTCAAGCCCAAGATAGGTTGTCCACAGCTCGAGCTCGAATCCCTTTAAAATTCCGTCTATGCAAGCCGCTTGAGAATGCTGGGGAATATTATTTTATAGGTTTGGTAATGTTCTGTCTGCTACTTACAACAATTTTGTAATGGTTCTTTAGTCTTTACATACAAGCTGGCCATAGCAAGTCAATCAGCATGCATGGTTTTTTACATTGAGTGTCCCATTGTTTGGTATTCTTATGTTACAATAAACGTAGATAAATGTCAAAAGCCCCTTTTATATAAAATATAGAATAATGATGTCAGTTACGCCCTTTTGTCACCATTTAACAAGACGCCAGCAACGAAGCTCGGGAAAGATGTTTACTTTTGTCTCGTACAAATACTAAATAATTTGCATGTATATGAATGATAATAAGTTTGTTGAAACTGAAAATAACATAATATCTTTGTCACTTACGCCCTCATGCCACCATGTGTCAAGACACACTGGTCGAAAACAAGGGAACAATTTCACGTTTCTGTCGTATGAATACATAATAATTTGCAGTTGTACATACGTATGTCAAAATGTATTGAAATTATTGAAAATATCATATTTTTGGCACTTACGCCCTTTTGCCATGCATGGGCGAAGCTTATCACTGGTTTTAACTTTACTTTCGTAGAAATATTTAATTATTTGCACATATAAGTGTAAAAAAATGGTTGATATTAAAAATATCAAATTTTTGGCACTTAAATAAATAAAATAAATAAAATAAATTTTATTTAGAGTCTACCCACTCAGTTATATAACTGATTTTCAGTGGGGGACTTTAAATCGAAGCGACCAAGCCAACCCTGCAGGCCCCGACGCAATCGACGAGTGAGCGATAACCAACCAAAGATCGATATTTTTAATAGGAAATATAGCAATCAGTGGTATGGACAGTGCGAACACCCGCGAATCAACGCCAGAATCAACAAGGCCGATTCAGAACAACTCTGAAATTTATTATGTGCTTTTGTCACTTTTCTCAAGACGCACGCGGCGGAGCTTCGGGGACTTTTCAACTATTGCTTAGTAGGCTAATCTGAGCCTGTGTGCAAATTTTCAGCTTGTTCGGAATTTTGTCCGGGTAACAGTCTTCCACTCTTGGGCTATAGCGTAAGGTTGTCTGGGTTTTGCATTAAATTACCAGTTAATTCTGTACTATTCAATCCAAACAAGATTTGAGAGAGAATAGCTTGATTGGAATCTTTAAATTCGCATGGTTCGGCCATACGCCTGAGATCTGCGTAGAAATCCATGTACGGTTCAGCCAGGGGTGTTTCTTCGGTGTTGAAAGTCAAATATTTTTAGATGTACACTCTGCTTAGGACAGTAGTTGTTTTTTAGTACCTTTATAGCTTCCTCAAATGAAATATCGAAAGCTGACTTGGAAGAACACAGTTTTCTGACTTGTCTATAAACGCTGTCCCCGCAGTTTGAGAAGACGATCGCCTTTTTCTTGGAAACATCTACGATAGTGATAGCCAAGAAATAAAATTCCAGACTCTCTGTAAAAATTTCACAAAGTCCTCCGGTTTTGAAGTGTTAAATTGAGGAGTACTTCCAATAATTACGTTTGAAATAACGGTGTTATTATCGCCGTTTACCGACATGGCAATGAAATGTTTTTAGTACGTACGTGGTACCTTGAAATGGTTGAAATCTTGCTTGAAATACTAGGCCTAGCCTAGGCCTAGGCGTGTAGGTTAGGACGTCCAAACGTGGTCCCGTAAAATTAAAAAAAAGGTTATTTCTTCCTTTACCGACTGCGCCATTATTGTTATTATGTAGCAATAATAACAACAACATTTTAACTTACTCTGTTGTTTATTTAATGAGATTAAACAGATGATACAAGATTACGATACACAATAATAAGTAGGTTCCATCTACATGATGGTTGATGAAGTATTATACGGAAACGGAAGTACGACCACTGAAGTCAGATGTGAGAAACAAACCGCCTGCTCAACATAGGTACCGTTGTGCGTTGACGCCAAGGCGCGTGATTCAAAGTCAATCAAAGTCTGTTGTTGCATACACAACACATGTAGTGTGTCTTCAATATTCATAAGTCGGCGCCACAAACATTCATAAAGCCACTGCCAGCCAGATGAACCGGAAGGGGTTCAGGCAGTGAGTTTAGAAAGCAGTGTGTACAATAGATAAATAAAAAAAGTCAATATTGTGTAAAAGTACAATCCTAATCTAAAGAATATCAAGTCATCCTCACCTAATACTCACCTACAAACACAACACTGGCGACGGGGACGACAGATCACGATACGTAATTGAAGGGACAGCAGACTCGCTTTTAAGCTACGAATCGGCATCGCAACTAGGACTGATTCAAATTACCTCCAATCTAACCACAGCTCCAGATATCGACAATCCTTTGCAAGCATACAAATCGCAGTATCCTGCTTTATTCACTGGAGTAGGAAAACTAAAAAATCATCAGGTACACTTACACAAGATGATGAATGAAGACCTCAAATCTCTTGCCGTGTGGGCTATGAAAAATTGTTTACTTATAAATCCCACTAAATCCCAAACAATTATCCTAGGTTATCACAAACTCCTTGCTAAAGTAAAACACTCGACCTTAGACAGCGTTACTCTTAACAACATTATTATACCTTTCCAACGCCATGTCAAAAACTTAGGACTTCATATGACTGATGACCTTACTTGGAATGACCATGTATAACACGTGTGCCAAAAAACGTATGCTTCTTTACACTCATTAAACAGATTAAAAAACTTTCTTCCTACTAAAATAAAAACAATGCTTGTTAATAGTCTCATTATGCCATATTTTGATTATTGTGACGTAGTCTATAACGACTTAACCGAAGACCTCTCAATACGTCTACAAAGAGCACAAAATTCCTGTGTCAGGTTTATTTTGGGAATAAAAAGATGGGACCACATCACACCTGGTTTTACTAACCTTGAATGGATTCGTCTGAAGGACCGCAGAAATCTGCACTCCGTGTGCTTCGTACATCGCCTTCTTTAGTTCCCTGTACCCTCGTACCTTGCGACAAATTTCAAATACTTACATTCCAATCATGACTTTCATACCAGATCTAGATCGGGCACCCAGTTAACGTTTCCAACGCACAGGACAAAACTGCTGGACAACTCTTTTACAATTCATGCTATACGTACGTGGAATGCTCTCCCAGTTGAGATAAGAGATAAGTATCACCAAAATTACCATTCATTTAAAAACGAAACCTATAAACATTACTTACATAACAACTAAATATAAACTAAATCAGCAACCCGTCAAACATCCATACTTATATCAAATAAAACTCACCATGTCGCAAAACAAAGACAATTAAAACATTATATGTATGTACCTCCATAATATTATTATATGAAACGTGATTGTATGAATGAGAAGAATGAATGGCTTTTGCAAATCATCACATAAATGCTTAACGTAATTAATTGTACAATCAAATTATAATTAATACTCTGAAAAATTTAAATCATACTATTGCCTACTTTATACAAACTATACAATACTAATACCATTACTTGTAATTTAATTTATCTAGTTTCTATGATGAATAGCTTATTAATTTTACTTGCACATTACTTCTACTTCATGTAATCTTTCTAAGTATTTCTCCAATTCAGTGCAGTGTATTTATTGTGCTTAGTGTAATATGTAATGTTTAGATTTATGCAATTTGATTTGTGTTGTAATTATAAAATGGTTGGATGGAAGAGAAGGCCTAACAGGCCTTAATCCCGCCATCAATAAAAACGACAATCAGTCAATCAATCAATCATTGATCCATCTGTACCACCGGTAGCGCAGCGTCACAGAAGAATACCGTTTCACTTCCAAAAAGCAGTGGAAGCTGAAGTTAATCGCCTAGAGCAATTGGACATAATCGAACCAGCCACAGGTGCAACACCGTGGGTGTCACCAATAGTTCCAGTTCCAAAGCCTCACGATCCAACCGTAATTCGACTCTGCGTTGATATGCGCCAAGCGAATGTCGCCATTAAGCGGGAACGTCATGTTACGCCCACCATCGACGACATCATCACTACACTCAATGGCGCAACCGTGTTCAGCAAAATAGACCTAAACGATGGATACAATCAACTCGAACTAGACGAGGAATTGCGAATCATAACAACATTTTCCACACACGTCGGGCTCAAGAGATACAAACGATTAAATTTTGGGATCAACTCGGCTGCGGAAACTTTTCAAAACACCGTACGACAAGTCTTGAATGGAATTCCGGGCGTCCTTAATATCAGCGACGACCTACTAGTCTACGGCAAGACGAAAGAGGAGCATGATCGTGCTCTTCACGCCACTCTTCTGAGACTTCAAGATTCTAATCTTACAGTCAATCCCAAGAAATGCTCCTTCAACAAATCCGAACTAATCTTCTTTGGTTATAAATTCTCAGCGGCCGGAGTGGAAATCGATCCTGAAAAAATTAAAGCAGTGGTTGACGCTAGTCCTCCAGCGTCGGTCACCGAAGTCAGAAGCTTCTTAGGGATGGTACAATTCTGTGCAAAATTCCTGCCAAATCTCGCAGATCTAACAGCCCCTCTCAGGAACCTAACTCGAGCCGATGTACCTTGGTCATGGACATCCAAACATCAAGAGGTATTTGACACACTAAAAGCACTCATAACAAAAACTTCAACTCTTGCTTACTTCAACATCAACAAAGAAATCCATCTGACTGTGGACGCAGGTCCGAAAGGTCTGGGTGCCATTCTGTCACAACAATCATCCAACGGAAAACAAGAAATCGTAGCCTTCGCTAGCAGAGCCTTGACGCCGGTAGAAGAACGGTATAGCCAGGTCGAACGAGAACTAGTCGCAGCTGTATGGGGAATAGAACACTTCCATCTCTACTTGTATGGCTCAACATTCTCCCTCCATACTGACCATAAGCCTTTAGTCCACATCTTAAACAATCCTCATTCCTCCACCTCTGCCCGTCTCGAACGTCTCTGTTTACGTCTATTCCGATACTCATTCACAGCATTCCATACGAAAGGATCAACTAACCCGTCTGACTATATGTCCAGACACCCCGTTCAAATGAACCAATCACACTTCCGCACCTCCAAAACTCCCAATGAATATGTGCAATTTCTCTCTCACCATGCAGTTCCAAAAGCCATGTCACTTCAAGAAATTCAAAATGCGACTAAAACAGACGAGGAACTTCAGGAACTACTCTCTTGTCTTCGCTCACAGAATCCACAAGAGAAGATTCGCTCCTCGGAAAACATGAGAACCTACCGCAGCATCCTGGACGAGATAACTGAAGTCGATGGGGCATTGCTGCGTGGAAGCCTCCTCATTGTTCCGAGATCACTACGCCAACGGGTCATTGACTTGGCTCACCGTGGACATTTGGGCATAGTGAAAACAAAACAGCTCATACGACAAAAGGTATGGTTTCCAAGAATCGACACAATGGTTGAACACACCATTAAGTCATGTAACTCCTGTCAAGCCATTTCCAAATCCTCAACCAGAGACCCGATATGTCCAACACCTCTACCAAACAACGCCTGGGAACATCTAGTAATAGATTTCGCCGGTCCTTACCCCGACGGGAAGTATGTGTTGATACTAATCGATGAATACTCGCGTTTCCCAATTGTAAAAATCATTCCATCTCTCACTTGTCACACGGTAACAAAGGAATTGCGTACAATCTTTACCACCTTTGGTTTACCTTTACAGCTGAAGAGTGACAATGGAGCCCCTTTCAATAGTCATGAATTTGTAAACTTTGCCAAAGAACTAAGTTTCATCCACCACCGTGTCACGCCAATCTGGCCAGAAGCCAATGGCATGGCAGAACGTGGAGTACAAAATCAAAAAAAAAAAACTATGATGGCAGCTCATTTAGAACATCGAGATGTATCTACTGAAATAGACTCATTTCTGCTCAATTACAAAGCAACGCCACACTCCACTACAGGTGTATCACCATTTGAAGCCCTGTCTGGCCGCAAAATTCGCACTTCCATCCCTCACATCCATGATGGCCAAGCCTTAGGAACACCCAAAACTCCGCGAAACAGATAGTGAAAGAAAGGCAAAGGGAAAAGAATATGCGGACGCATCTCGACACGTCAAATCTCATGACATACAACTTGGAGACACAGTGCTAGTCGTCGAACCGAAAGTCAATAAACTAACAACCCCATACAATCCACAACCTCTCACTGTCATCAAAGTAGAAGGAACAAAAATAACTGCCAAGTGTGGACAACGCACCATCACGCGTAATGCATCACTGTTCAAAAAAATACCACTCACACATAACAACCCCAGTGGAGAAGACCTTGCCGACGATTCTGCTGATGAAAGTTCGCCAACAGATGAGCAAGATCCCAGGGCCGATGACGAACCGCCTCCTCCAGTGCTGAACTACCCAATTCAAGGAGTGCCTCAAGCTCGGGCAGATGCAGATGGTCCAGCTCGAAGATACCCACAGCGGACTGCACGTGAGCCAAGCAAGTTCAACGACTATGTAATGCATTGAACAATTTAAGTTAACCACTATCATATTTTATTAAGTTCAACGACTATGCAATGCATTGAACAATTTAAAGTGTTATTTTCTAATTTTGTAAACATTTATAATTATGAACATTCGTATCTTTTAGCCTCTTGACCATTAAGGAAGGGAGGATTGTAGTATCTCCAATATTCGTATCTTTAAGCCTCTTGACCATTAAGGAAGGGAGGATTGTAGTGTCTTCAATATTCATAAGTCGGCGCCACAAACATTCATAAAGCCACCGCCAGCCAGATGAGCCGGAAGGGGTTCAGGCAGTGAGTTTAGAAAGCAGTGTGTACAATAGATAAATCAATAAAGTCAACATTGTGTTAAAGTACAATCCTAATCTAAAGAATATTAAGGTTGTGTTCCGTAAAGGCGACCGGTCGACCATTCTGGGCTCGACTGGGTATTGTTATTTTCATTGTTTCACTCAACGTCTGATTGTTGGGGTACTGCCTTGGCTCCGAAATGGTGCTTGCATCTACAAGGCCGTGTTATAATGAAAAGTTGTGATATCTCGTTAAATTGTTACATAAATCATATCATTTACTAAATAAATGAATGATTTGAATGAAAGAATGAATGATTATTGTCTACCCATGTGTAGTTACAGGAACATTGTCGGAAGTTGACATTATTTCATGATTTTCAATGAAAGAATTTGAAATAACCGCGCTTTCTTCAAGACCAGCCCACGACCGGAATAAAACTGTGGGCTTCTTGGTCTCGACCACAACAGTGAAAACAGCAACGCATCGCATACGTTTCTTGCAAATCTGATCTGTCATTGGTGCGAATTGTGTTTACTTAAATTCCATTGGTCGCAGACTGGTCGTTCTGGTCGCCTTTGCGGAACACAACCAAAGTCATCCTCACCTAATACTCACCTACAAACACAACAATACCAGGATAAAAATCTACATGAATCGGGGCCCAGACTACAAGAACGCTTATTTATTGGGTAAGGTCTTCGCCTTGGTCTATGAAAAATCCCACACAAAGTCTAGCTAGCCTAGACTTATGCACACACAATCTGTTATCGTGGAGTTGTAACTACAATCTAGCTAAATACAAAAGTAATAATGGTAACAATCCACAATGCCAAATCCTTGCTGTCCATGATCTGTCAAAACAAAACAAAAACATAGCACATTCTGCTAGGGGGATAATATTACAGAGCGTGTTCGGAGCGCTCCAGATTATTTTTAAAACACACGCTAAGATATAAAATGGCGGTTTGTTTACATCAGGTGAGAAGACACAGCTTACAGCAGCTTAGCATAAGTATCTAGTGGACCCTTCTGCAGGGTGGTCATGATGTTCACAACTTTCGGTTGGATAATAGTCTTTTTAGCTCCGTAAATTAAATAAAGAACTTTTATCGTCCATGTTTCCAGTTCATAGTAACTTGCTTGATAATGAAAATAACATGCACAAGAGGAAGACAATAACGAAGCAGGCAAAGGCACATCGGTGGATAAAAGACGGTCATGAATACGGGTAAATCTCAGTATTGTGACGGGTTTGTTAAGTTGGTTTATTCATGTTTTCTATGCCGATGGTTCCGGGTTTAAGTCCCGGTAAAGTTCTTGACCGCTTGCCTTATACAAATCCCCTGGGGCACTGACAAGTCAGGCGGAATAGGTGGATGCTTCTTTGTCTCCCTTTTAGGAAAATTCTAAAGAAATCGCGGGTTACAAGTGCTTCATAATGCCATTGATTTTGCTAAATAAAGAGTTAAAAAAAAAAAAACTGTTTACAAGTGGTTTAACATTCTATTCCTTTTGACGAATAATCCTTCCTTTGTAAAATAGTTTGGGCCAAACCATCAGGTCAAGAACTATACAGGCTATGTTTTCTTTTTACTTCTTTCGATTTGGTATAAGAACAATAATATGTTGCTGGTTATTATTTTCCACAATAAGAAAGGAACCGTCCAAATTTTGAAAAGATTGTGACAAAACATCTGTTCGCCATCTAACACGTTTTGACCACGTTTCTCCCAAGATACCCCCCCCCCCCCCCCACACACACACATTCAATGCAAATTATAACCAATGTTACCACGTGTCAAAAGTTTTTTGATATCAGATTGTTCGTACCGGTATTTATTTGTGAATTCCGTCTTTTGCTGTTAAACATCGGCTATAAATAATAAAATATGTCATTATTGAGTCAATGAAGAAATAAAAAGGTAATATACGCGGGATTTGAACGCACGTGCGTTGGTGTCAAATATACGTAAATGTGTTCCACTTGTTGTAGATGTTTGTATGATATGAATATGAATTTAATTCTTTTCAATTTTAATTTAAATATTATATTAGTTGTGGATATGGCTCTGAGTTGGGAAGGGTAAACCGTATGAATATAAATATATAAAATATAAAAAAATATATAAATATTTCCTTTTTATTTTTATCCAAAATTATAAAAACATATTAATTAACGAATGTTTTACTTTAAAAGAATAAGCCTTTTAGGAATATGTAGGTATGTATAAATTCATTTATAAATTTTTACTATTTAAAATTTTTTTAAATAATATATAATTATAATATATAATATATAAAAAAATATATATAAATGTTTCCTTTTGTATTTTTATAATTTATAAAAACACAAATTAATTTAAAGAATTTTACTTTAACGATAAGCCTTTTTTATATATATATGTATTGTAAATTATTTTATAATTTTCTACTTTAAATTTTGTTAAATTATAATATAATATATATATATAAATAAATATATATAAATGATTTCCTTTTTTAATTTAATAATTTATAAAAACACAAATTAATTTGCGAATGTTTTACTTAAACGAATAAGCCTTTTGGTATATATATATATGTATGTGTAAATATTTTTAGAAATTATTCACTTTTGTAATCTTTTTAAAAATATTTTAAAAAATAAATTT
>JAMZAV010005542.1:0-32521 GCA_024449915.1 Sweltsa coloradensis
TTTAACCCTAATTAAGTATCGACTATTTTAATTTATTTACCCTAGGACTACCTTATCCTATATCCTTCACATGAACAATTATCTTAAATATTAATATTGAATGATAGCAATTGTCATACAAAAAGAAAAAAGTGTGCCCCGACTGGGGATCGAACCCAGAACCTCTGACTCAATATGCCATCGCTCTACCACTTGAGCTATCGAGACACAGAATGTACCTTCACTAAACTGCTATTTGTTGTAACTGTTGACATCCATGATATGAAATTGAAATATTAAATAAGTCAAGTAGTATAGGGATTCTCACTCTTGTATGGCTTTTGGAGGGGTGGGGGTAGGGGTGCCTAGTTTACATATCCCCCTTGAACTTCTTGCATTTTGGGAGGGGTGGATCTTGGGGTTGGGGTGGGGGCAGGGGTTTAGGGGTGGAAGTGGGGGGTCGGGGTTGAGAGGTAGGGTGGAAGGGGGCGGGGGGCGGGGGAAACTCCCCCATACCCAAACATGAAAAAAAATGCATCCCTGGCCGCCATATTGTTTTGTTACCAAGTGCCATACCCTCTACTAGTGTGCTAGAAAGTAAAGTTTCCCAGCATTTGTGTTCAATTCTTTAGTTTTTTTTGTGGAAATGCGACGAAATGTTAAAAGTGTTATACCTTACACACTGTCAAGTTCTTATATTTTGTAAAGAAAATGCGTGCTAAACTGTTTTTTAAACAGCCGATCCCGGAAGATCAACCCCTGCCACCGTTTCCTGACGTACCTTTGGATAGCTTATGCCATTTCAAAATATCACGTCGAGGGAAAAAAGAAAGAGTGTTTGAGGAAGGGTTTATAAAACAGAAAAATTTCCCGGGCCTGATATGATTTCACTCAATGTAATTAGGCTAAGCATTGTCGACGATCGCTTTCTAACAATTATTTTCAATGCTTCTATAAATAGTGTATTCTTCCTACTAGATGGAAGCATGGAATAATAACACCGGTTCATAAAAAAGGAAGTATAAGCACAATGTTACAAAATTCTCTGTAGGCTCTTATTCCTCTCCCGTCATAATCACTCGCCCAGCTAGCCAGCCGGAAGGTTTTCGACTATGTTAAGGCACCTTTTTTTAAACACAGAACGGGTTATCGGTTTTTTTATTGGTATGTCATGGACTACATATCAAGTCATATACAGAGTTTCAAGATTGTAAATCTTTCGGAACGGCGTCTGCAAATAGCTGAAAATGGCGCGTCGACTGTAAGGCCATAATGCGCCACGCCGCCACTCTAGCCTATGATAGGCTAGGAATACACCTTAATTGGTAACCACCTACATTCAAAAAAAATGAATTAATACAATTATTTTGAATTGATTGTTTCTTGTAGGTTTCAATCGCAACGGATTTTGCTCATTTTGTTATCTGTTCTCAAATAACTGGTCACGTATGTCTGTTTAAAATTTCAGCTCAATATGTTTGGCCGTTTGGCATCGATCAAATAGATAAACAAACCGTTATTTTCTCACAGAAAGTGCCGTTCCTTTCGACCAGACCTGCGTTTGCTGCGATCACTCGTCTTATAATTATCCAGAAATAAGAAAATCTATCCCTTCTACCAACAAGTACCAACCTAGTAGACTAGGAAAACGCCAAACTCGTTGAAAGACGAGTGAGAGAGTCATGTATATTAAGTACTCGGGAACACTGATAAAATACAAGGTATACATTGTAGGTTTTTGAGTTTAGTTGGTATAAGGGTGCGTCAACTGTAAGGCCATAATGCGCCACTCTAGCCTATGATAGACTTGGGAGGAAAGAGCCAAAGAACCAAGGATCTTTCTTTATTTCAGTCCATTGACATATGCATGCAAAGCATATATATGGGACAAATACAAATTACAAATAATAACAAAAAATAAAAATACAATTAAATAAATAAATAATAAATAAATTTTATTTAGAGTCTACCCACTCAGTTATATAACTGATTTTCAGTGGGGGACTTTAAATCAAAGCAACCAAGTCAACCCTGCAGGCCCCGACGCAATCGACGAGTGAGCGATAGCCAACCAAAAGATCGATATTTTTAATAGGAAATATAGCAATCAGTGGTATGGACAGTGCGAACACCCAACACCCCCTAACAATAGCCAGGACAATGCAAAGGCCTTCCAGTTCTAACACTATTCAATCATTAAATTCTTTTCCATTCAAGGAACATTACTTACGGACCTAATATATAATATGATGTACATGTGAATGTTAAAACTGGTCCAATTTACAAGATCTAATTTTACAAATATTCAATTTCCTAGGTCTTGGACATGAATAGGGATGTAAAGGATCTTAAGTAAAATTTATATCAACTTTTAATATAGGACATAGCTGTTGTAAGTCATATGTTAAATGTATCTTAAATACATAGTAGGTTAGTTAAAATATATAATACATAGTATAGTCTTTGTAAATAGTGTGTAATATTATGATTAGCCTAGGCCTATCCAGGGTCAAATATCAACGTCTATAAATATCATATTTTCTTAGTCCCTGAATATGAATAATGGACTATAAATGGCTATTTTAGTAACATCTATATCAACTTTCAATATAGTACGTAGTTGAACGTCTATGTTAAATGTATCTGAATACACTGTTGGTATGTTAAAATATAGTAAATAGTATTAGTTTATGTAAATATTATGTAATATAATAATTATTAGCCTATCCAGTCTCAAATGTCAACGCCTAATTAAATATTTACTTGTATTTATTTATCATGGCAATAAACGACTACAATACAAAAAAAATACAAAACGTCAGAGTCAATAGCCAATTCAGAACAAACTTTGAAATTTATTATGAGCTTCGTTGCTAGGACGGCTCCAAAGTCACCCTTTACAAACTCCTAAAGACAAGAACTGATGGACTTAAGTCCAAATCAGAAGTTAAAAAACTTCTGACTTTCGCGGGAATCGAACCCTGGACCATCTGCATTGGAAGCAGATAAGCTAACCACAAGACCAACGAGCCACACATTAGTTAACAAAAAACAAAAAAAAGGAACACAAATAATAATACATATTATACATATATACACATTATGGTAATTACAATACAAAAAATATGAATAACAATGCTAATGCATTTTTTATTAGGCCTATACATATTAAATACGATAATATTAAAACCTAGTTCAAGTATTACATGATTAGATTTTTTAATATCAAATTCTTATGATTTATAATTTATATGATATTTCGTGGGAGATAGAAATTGTAGGCTGTAATATTTGCCTTTCACATTTTTTTTAAAATCATAGGCAAAATGAAGAGAAAAAAAAGTGGTGTGAGAGAAGTGTGAAAATAATAAGTTAAATTGTTAAATGGTCATCAAGGAATTCTCTTAATGAGAAATAAGCTTTATTAAGAAGGAAGTCTTTCAATTTATTCTTAAAGAGTGTAAATGATTGGAGTATTTAATTAAAGCTGGTAATTTATTAAATATTGTACTACAAACGTGAGAAGGGCTTTTGTCAAAGAATGTGTGGCTAGATTTTGGGATCCAGCCTTAGGTTGGTGAGTATTCGGAGTGTTACCGAGTACTTGTCCAACAACGACTTTGACATGACAGAATGCTCACCTGAGATCGCTGGCCACTCCCACACTGCAACTCGACCACAACGTCTCGCCTTGTGTACCTCTAGAAGGCGACATGATGTACCCCTCTTTGGGGCAGCTGTTGCCGCTGCCGTCGTGGTGCATACCCAGGCTGGAACAGTTGCCGAGAATAAACGTACTGACATATTTTGTTGTGTATGTATGTATTAGTTTGTTTTCACATTACATAGATGGTACATTTTGTATAAAAAATATTTCAATGTGTCTGCATAGTAAAACATCAACAAAAAAAGTAATTAAAACTCATATATAATAATCCTCAATTGAATAAAATCAGTGCTTGATTGAAAATAGTTTTACCTCGTTATTTAGAGCTCCATTGTTATCAAACGACTTAATGTAACATAGTGTAATCCATCGAAATTTGTTTATGCCGGCACATCTATAGGTCGAGTCTAGTACTGTACAATCGATCTAGAATATAAAATTACAGGTAAAGGTTAAAATGTTATCATTTTAAAGATCTCCGTGCACGAATCTCCGCTTTGTATATAAAAAAAACATTGTATGAAGAGGGCATTTCCTGATGCACGTTCGCCCTATCTTGAACATATTATTTAATTAAAAAACTTTCTCTGGAAAAGCTGATCTGAATGACGAACGATTAAAAAAAATAAGTTTTGTTTTACTTTACACTAGATTCTTTATTATTTCGTTCTAGTTTTGAATGCCCTTGAGAAGTTGATTTATATATATATATACCTATATATAAATATATATAATATATATGTTAGTACTTTAGACAGAAATTAAAAAAGTGACTACACCGGGGTTTGAACCCGGGATCTTAGCTTACCGGGCTATGCTCTTACCAACTGAGCTATGCGGCCACCAATTTAAAACTGTCTAATTTTTGGTCTGTTTTGTACATTGTTAATAACGTTCTTAGAGCAGATTGCACTGCCTATTAGACTGCACATGAAATTAACTTTGAGAGATACAAACCATCTCTGTAACCCTAGAGTTGGGAAATATGATGCTTAAACTTGGCTTTATAGTAGGCGACTATGACGCTGTTTTGTTAGAACTTTAGACAAAAATTAAAAAGGTGCAGTCTAATAGGCAGTGCAATCTGCTCTACACACGTTATTAACAATGTACAAAACAGACCAAAAATTAGACAGTTTTAAATTGGTGGCCGCATAGCTCAGTTGGTAAGAGCATAGCCCGGTAAGCTAATGTCCCGGGTTCACACCCCGGTGTTGTCACTTTTAAATTTATGTCTAAAGTACTTACATAACAGCATCATAGTCGCCTACTATAAAGCCAAGTTTTAAGCAATATATATTATATATTATATATATATATATATATATATATATATATTATATATATATGTTTTATATTATATATATTATATGTTTTAAGTCTCTTTACGGTAAATATCACGCACAGTATTATAGAAATAACTTTTAATCCCAACGTTTCAGAAAAAACTATGTTTCCATTTTCAAGGGAAGGGTAAAACAAAAATTTAATAAACAACAACAGCATTATAAAAATAAACAAAATTAACAAAAAACACACTACCTTGCAAACATAGAAATTTACAAAGATCCAATTGCAGTGAACCTAAAATCAAATCACTTGGTTGCATTGTGAGTGTGCCTTCATGTGACTATTCTAGCAGGCCTATCGCTGTCTTCATGTCTTGGTACCACAGGCGGCTCAGTATCATACTTTTAAAGAGCTGCAGTTTGACTTATAGTCATTCGGCCGGATACCAAATTTCAAGACAAGATGGTTGGGTCCGTCCGGACCGTCCCACGTTCGTCTAGAACTGCAGGCACTCTATCAGTCGCTATACCGCTTTCTTTGACTAACCTCTCAATCAAAGCAGACTTCCACGATTGAGCCAAACGCTTGCCATCGTCTCGTTCCACTGCCTCTCTGACGATTCGACTAAATAGATGGCTGACCATGGAAAGAGGCCTCATTGCGTCAAAATCAATGGAATGACCCTCCTTCTTGACATAATGTGCCAAAGCAGATGTTGTTTCCATCTTGTTGACGGCGAGCTTGTGTTCCTATAGGCGCATCGACATATTTCGACCAGTTTGTCCAACATATGTCTTCGAACAGTCTCCACACGGAATCTCGTAGACCATCCAAATGAATCTTGTCTGTGTGGCTACCAATCATTTCGCCTAAGGTTCTATCTGTCGAAAAGACCGTCTTGATGTTTTCAATAGCCAGTAGTTTGCCAATTCGGTCGGTGGTCCCTCGAACATATGGCAAATATGCAGTGGCTCTTGGTTTGTCTACTGGATCGACTTGAGTTTCTTCTGCACTAGTTCTTCTATTCCAAGCCTTGTGGAACAAACGTTTTAGGAAATCCGTTACTGAGCAGTGCTTCACGTTAGAATCTTGCCTTCTTCGTCTAAATGTTCTTCGTCAGTTATTCTTCGAGAACGTGTAGCCAAAGTAAATGCTATTGATCGAAGTGCGAAAGGATTGATGATGTGAAGAGGCCCTGCAAATACCTATTGGTAGTATTGGTATGAGTTGAGCTTTCCTGTACACAGTGTGGCCCAAACGTCCAATAAGGTTCCTAATATCAAGGAAATCAAGGAAAGGCAGTGTTCCGTCTACTTCAACTTCCATGGTGAATTGAATCGTCAGAATGGAATAGAGGTTAAGTGGTTAAAAAAAATCGGTAACTCTTCTTGCCCACGTTGCCAAATAACAACAAAATAGTCGTCAATGTATACTCAACAAAACGCGAGGTTTGTAATGGACGATTCGAGTGCTATCGTCTCGAAATCTTCCATATACAAATTTGCTACACCTGGGATCAATGGGAGCACATCGGTGCGCCGCTAGGACTTGTTTATATAAAATGTCTTCATAAACAAAGTAGTAGAAGACATACAATGCCTGCGACAAAGTGAACAACATGCTTTGCGACAGGTATTTTTCTGAGATTTATTTTTCATAGCTTCATCTTACTCGGTACCTTTGTGAGAGAGAAACAACTCAAAACTCACCAGTATAAGCGCATGGGTTCTAGCTGATGTTATCCAGAAGACTTATGAAATGTGCAGAGTTTTCACGTGAAGATCTCGACATCTTCAGCAAAAGGGCTGCAAAAATTAGCGAGATGTTTTGCGGTTTGCCAGAGCCTGTGTTGGTGACCTACTGCACGACAATCGGTCACGATGGTAAGCGGTTTTGTGGCTCTTTGGAAAGTCCATACAAACGAGGGATTCTGGAGATGACCTTCCCTATAGGAATGAGATACTTCTGTATTTGTTTGTCAATAGGGACGAACAATTAGAGACTTGGTCTTCTTTTCTAAATAAAGTGATTGGGGTTTGCTCAGTTAGTACGTATGTAGATCTTCTAAAATACTAGACATTTTTGGATGAGCGAACGAAGACTTCAATTTTCACTGACCCCCAAAAAAATTTAGCACTCGGGTGTTTTTTTGTTTGTTTTTTGTTTTTTGTTTGTTTGTTTTCTGTCTGTTGTTACTCTCTACCAGGCAAACGTGTATATCCGATCTTGATGAAAATTTGAGGGGACCTCGAAATCTCTGAACTTAGAGGTTGTATTGTGGTGGGTACAATGAAGCATGATTTCTCATGAATAGCGTACTTTACGATTTTTTTCGATTTTTAGTGCCCGATATTTTCGTGGACATTTGGGACGATTCTGACAAACGGGTGGGGCTACAATGTTCATATTTTACATGGACATTAAGGAAGTTATGGTAATTAAGTAACTTTTAAAGAAAATGTTGAAAAGTTAGCAAGACTCTATCGAAATAAAGCTTTTAATATAAGTTTTGTTTGATTTTTATGCGACTATTTTCGTGCCAGTTGGGCCAATTCTGACCAAACGGGTGGGGCTTCAAACGTTTATATATTATACATGGACATTAAGTTTATGGTGATGAAGTACCAATTGAAAGAAAAAGTGACACAGTAGCAGAAACCACCATAGAATAAAGCGTTTTTAACTATAAGTTTTTAACGGTAAATAACAAATGACAAGAAACAATAAAAACTGACAACAATCACCTCACAATGCGGGGGCCAGCAAACAAAGCAACAAAATCATTGAAAAGTTAAAATATCCACGCAGACTAATAAATTTTAAAAAAGCTCATCCATCACGCGGCGGGACTTTCGTCTTTTTTCCTAGTCTAGATGAAAACGTGGGGAACGGTCCGGACGAACCCAACCCATCTTTTCTAGAAATTTGGAATCCAGCAGAATGACTAGAGTCAAACTGCAGCTCTTGAAAAGTATGAGACCTGAGCCACCTGTGGTACCAAGACATGAAGAAAGTGATAGGCCTGCTAGAACTGGTCACAAGAAGTCCCCACTCACAATTGCAACCAAGTGTTTGATTTTAGGTTCGCTGCAATTGGTGAATTTTTGTAAATTGCTATGTTGCCCCAAGGTAGGTTGTGTTGTTTTTGTTTCTATTTGTTATTTTTATAATGCGGTTGTTGTTTTATTGAATTTTTGTTTTACCTTCCTTGAAAATGGGAAAAACATAGTTTTCTGAAACGTGGCGAAAAAAGTTTATTTTCTATAATATACTGTGCGTAATATTTACCGATAAAGATACTTAAAAAACATATATATATATCGTTTGCAGCATTTCGCACAAAAAATGGGATTCCGACATCACCGCGCTTAACACCATTAGGCGAGGCCACCGGTGCAGGCAGAAAGGTCGTGTAATCTATGGCAAGACGCGTGTTAGCAAGCCCATATGGAGAGAAGGATCGTACAAACTGAAACTCAACTAAGCTTTAATGAACTACAGAGCTAACACCGTCCACTCTCGACAAAACGATCTCCCTACGACATCATGTTCGGCCGTAAATGAGAACGGACACTACCCTCAGTAACCCCTAAACCTAGTGTGTGAAAAAACCACTCGCCTCCAGTGTTGCTTGTGGTGTATCAAAGTTCAACCTCCCGCTTACTTGCCTCGCCACATTTACAAGGCGCGTGTATAAAAAAGAGTATGGCGTCGTTCCTTCTGACAAGCTCATTGCACCAATTACTCATGGTATAGTAGATTTAGTACACGTTTTATAATAAATGAAGCTTTAAAGCTTACCAGATAATCATGGCTAGCATTATTACGAGCCTTACTACACCCACATACATACATAACAAAACTGGCGACGTAAGATATGGATGTGGTCAGGTAGATTTAAATTACAGTTTACAATAGCCGAAACTAGTCCGAGCGTTTCTCAACCCGTGGTATGCAAGGTGGGCTAGTTGCTTCGATCGGACGTTAGGCCAGGGGAAGAGCCAGGGACGTTTAGTCGAAAGGATCGAAATTTGCATTCGACGCTTCGATGTGGGCTGAAGCTAAGAAGAAGAATGGTTTCTCTGTGCTTGGAAGTCGCAACCATTTGTGGGTGCTACGGCAACTTGGCTACACAAGGACACTCACTGATCTGTCGTTCACAGAGGCAAAGGACCTGCTACAAGTAGCGTACAGCCCTAAGAAAACCTAGCCAAACGTACAAAGGTTTAGATTTCGCAAGCGTCTACAGCTAGAGAAACGAAAAACTATACTCGAGTACCTACAGGAGACTCAGAAGTCTCAGTAAGCATGCGAGTTCACAGACTAGATGAGAATCTGCTAGACCAACTCATTGCAGGAGTTCGGGACAAGATTTTGCAAACCAAGCTGCTGGGGAGGGAGATGCCATTACCTTCCAGAGAGCCGTTGAGATTGACGTGCAGCGGAGACGCTCGCAGCGAGATGCCAAGTCTTACACGGAAATGCCAGGGGCAGGCGGCCAAGTACAAAGGTCGTGGCTACCCAAGGTACATCGTACAAGGCAGGCCAGAGGTAAGCCCTAAGAATCAATTTTGATTCTAGGCCTAGGCCTAACTACAGAGGCAATTCTTGCTCAAGCATGTGGCTATCGCTGTGCAATGCAAACCACAAGGCCGAGGCATGCAGTGCTAAGAAACATTGAACATGTCACAAATGTCAGAAGACAGCCATATTTCTTAAGGTATGCCTGTCCAAGTCTGGGAACAATACAACGTTAGGCTAAGACCTTCGGGTACCAATCTGCTTACATCAGAGGTTGGAAGACTCATATCTGTTCTGGCTCAAGGTGGAGAAAGATAAGACATGAGGGCTCTTTCAAGGGGGCTGCTTGAGTTGAATGGCGGTAGACTTAACAATGGAAGTGACACAGGATCAAAACATTCAATATGGCATTAGACGCGTTTAGGCGTCTATGGCCTTACCGATCCTCCGCCACTAGCGCCATCAAAGTTTCAAACTGCGAACCTGGTCACAACAGGAGTTAGCAGTTACTCGGAGTGGCAACGGAACCGTGCAGTAGGGGAAAAAAGTATGCCAGTTGAAACTATACGTGATGCAGACAGATGGCCTAGCCTAATCGGCAGAGGAATGGTTTCACCACTTGGGCTGGCTAGTGACCAAGAGTGAAACCAGTTAGTGTAAGTGATGGCAATCTTCCTAAAGAATTGCATGGCCTAGAAAACGTTTTTTGCAGGCTGTTAGGTTGTTACAAGGGGAACCGGTTCACGTGGAACTAGATCCAAATGCTACAACCGGTCTTCGCAAACATCGGAGCCCACCCTATGCATTGAAGAGAAGTCTGACCAGGCCATAGAACAAATGCCAACGTGACGGGTAGTCGAGAACAAGCACAAGGGGAATGGGGTACACCTGACTGTTTTCCGTTGCACAAGCGCGACAACACTGTTGCGAATTTGTGGTGATATTCGGGGACAGTCAACCACTGTGTGAAGGTTGATGTTTTCCTCTACCAACCAAATACAGAAGTGTTTACAGCACTCTCTGGAGGATGCTTTTTCACACGGTTGGACCTCGATAGACGTCCGCACCAGATACTTCAGAAGACTGATGGAAAATCTTCTTAAAGGACTAGAAGCGTCTGTAGATAATTTCCTGAGACTCTACCGTTCAGAAAGACAAAGGAGGAATGCTAGGGCGAGAACGAGAGCTGTGTGAAAAAGGTTTGGATACTGCTGGGTTACGTCTCAAACTGCCTAAAATGCGAATTTATTTTGCCATCAGTAGAGTTTCTAGGGTTTTTGCATTGATAAGCCAAAGGAATCCACCCTACGGAGGATAAGTACGGCTATTCGACGGCACCCGGGCCACCTTTTTTTACAAAATCTGCAGCAGTTGCGAGTCATTCCTGGATTTCTACATTCTACGAGCGCTACATTCCGAATATGGCTACCAAACTTACGCCACTCTACGAGCCACTTACACGAAGGGGCAGCAATGGACTGGAGCCAGAAGCATGAGCCGTGTTTCAACGATGCCAAACAGCAAGGCACACTCTGATAAGGTACTGGTTCATACAGTTTGGACTAAACATTAGTAATGTCTTGTGATGCATCGCCGTACGGGGTTGGAGCGGTACTGTTCACATTCCGAGCCAGATGGTTTCCGACCATCCAATACACGGCCTTCAAAGCTCTCGTACGCTACAAACGGCAGAGAAAAATTATTCTCAGCGTAGATAAGGAATTTTTATCAATCAGTTCGGGTTAAAGAAAATTCCACCGTTTTATTTATGGTCGAAACATTTGTCATATATACTTGACCAAAACCATAGTAGGTCTGCTTCGGCCCAGGGCGAGTGTTACTGATGTATGACCATTACGTATGATGCGTGGAAATTGACTTTAGGATGTTATCCTGTATATATCAAGTACCGTCCAGGTAAAGAGAATTCAAATGCAGACTTTTTTGTCCCCCAGCCGATTACCGATCCCAGGACGGATAACAGAGTACCCGGAACCACACTTCTCCCGAGGATGTGTGGGTTACTACAAGGACAGCCTGCAGAAACTTCCAATCTCGGCGACACATCCCCGTCTTGGAGCCCGAAGAAGGACCATCATTCTTTTCTAAAGTTTAGCTGGTGTGCTACATGGCGGGAAACCATACGAAGTACGGTGAGTTTCAACCCTACCTTCGGAATACAACGGGTCTATCGGTGGAGGTGGGTGTCTTCTACTATGCCAACCAGAGTAGGATACCGAGAGTCTACGAGTCGATTGTCTGAAAGTTACATGCAGTCCATTCAGGAATCGTTGTTGCGACAAATGCACAGGCCAGGAGTTATGTTTGTTAGGCAAACATGGACCGAGGCAATCGAAGAAAGATTGGCCAGTGTACATCTTGTGCTTGCAAACAAGCGGCCACCCACAAACATCGAACGTGATTCCATGGAGTGTCCCCAGTCGACCGATGTCGCGTACACACATTGAATTGTGCAGGGCACTACGGAAGGACCATACATTCTCATAGCTGTGGACGCTTACTCTATTGGCCAGGATGAAGAAACAAACCCTTGGGTCAATTACGGCAAAGACAGCGATTGACGTTCTCGAGAACATGTTCACGGACTACGGGATTCCCGATGAGATCGTTTCAGATAATGCGCCAGCATTCAAAGGAGAGGAGTTTCAAGACTTTTCTTTACAAAAACAAGATTAAAACACATAACCTCAGCACCTTACTCTCCTGCATCTAACGGTTTGGCAGAAACGTTATGTTCAGACGGTTAAACAACACTTACAAAAGTTCACGGCGGATAAGTGGCGTTTGGAGTTGGGAAACATTGTTAGCTTGAGGACTACACCAGTACCAGTACCGGGGTGATCCGGCCAGGAAATGCTAATGGGCCGAAAAATCCACACAATGCCTCGATGAAAATTACATCCCAAACAACAAGGGACTTCTGTGGAGAGGAGAGTGGGCTGTTCTAAGCTCAACAATCAGACTTCCTAGCCGACAATTTGCGAAGAGGCTCCAGTGATGTACCGCAATATGGTCCTGGACCAAAGGGCTGCCTGGAAAATATCCGGAAGTTACACGGGCCCAGGAACTTCACCGCGAGATGACCAGTGGAAGCAGTTCGACGCGCTACATCTAGACCAAGTTCATGCACGAAGTTCGGTGGTAACAGTGGTAGCAAGGGCGACTCTTCCCGAAGCTTCCCAAGTCCCGAACTAGTGCTGTAATGCCACCAGATGCTGGCAACAAAAAAACCCTTTTTTTTTTCCAGGGGGGTTTTTTGGCTTGTTATACAAAATGATAATTCGTACAAGACCGTTGTACAGATCCCCAGGAAAATATTACGTTTAGGGTTCAGTCTCCTGTGAGTGACACCTTCAAAACCCTAATTGGACTGAGTAACTCAAACTCCAACTAGTCGTCACTCTTAAGGGATACAAAGCCACCATCCTATTTGAAGGATTCATTGTTAGTTTTTGGATCATGATGCTTTGTTGATTCAATATTAAAATCTTTAATTTTTAGGTTAATTTCATTCCAGTTTACAAGGTAGCATAGTATGTCCTAAAAAAACTGATTCCTGTATTACCAATTCTTAGTTAGTTATGTCTGGAATATTGTGCTACAAGTACCGGGTCGGCGGCCACATCACGAACATCACTGAGACAATACCACAAACACGAAAAAACAGGACTATGCCACAAGACCCGAATATTTTCTACAGAGGTATCCACAGCACACGAATTGCCACAAGACCGAAAATTCGGTGTTGTGGCACTAGCAGGATGGGTCGTTCATCACAACTTTTCAAAATTGTGACCGAACGACCTATCTTAGATGGGCCATAAAGACCGGAAAAGGGTGACTTGCTCCGAAATACCCACATCACACAATCTCACAAACAGCGAAAGCTTGACGCCTGCACTGCGCATGATTCGAGTCTTACGACCAATCCAGGAGGGTCACAAACACCGAAACATTTCGGTGTACGAACTATCCAGTATGTGCCACAACACCGAACAACATTTTCGGTCTTATGACCCATCCAGGGACGGGTCACAACACCGAAACATTGTTCCTTTTCAAATAATGTTTTGAACACGGGTTTTGTTAACTACCGTGCGTTTCGCTAGGCAACCTTTAGACACTTGAGAGTTGAGGTTGCACTACTAGGGGCACGGAGGAAAATGTTAGAGAATAGAGATGCGTGATGACAGACTAGCAGCTGTTAGCTCGTTTTGTAGACTCATGAAATGCACGCCAGTGCAACATCACTACAAAGTCATTGTTTTATTTTTTTTTAATTTTTTAAAATTCTAAATAAAATGTTCACTCAGCCATGGATTAGCCTTTAAACTTTTCAAACACACATCTAGAAAAAATCATCAGGGAATTTTGTTCCTAGGCCATACTAACTCCAATTTTGTCGGGTTACGACAGAGGGTTAAAGATTGCTTTGAAAACACGCTTCAAAGTCACTCACCAGTTCACTTTTGTTACTCTACTCCCATATAGTGAGGTGTAGAAGAATTTACTCCAATATGGGCGCGGGTTTACGGGGACTATATGGGACGAATCAACTTAAAAAACATTGTTGCCGTAATTCAAACCAATCAACTTAAATATTCTCAATCCTATTGAGATACAAAGTTGAAGTATAATGTCTCTTGGTTGAAACTGACTCTTTCCCGCGCAACGCCGCAATAGACGGCATGTTGAAGTCCTAACGATTAGGGTGAAAACCTTTGTTATTAAGTAATTTTTATGCCATCTGCTCAGATTGTATGGATGTTAAATAATACAAACCCTTTCAATCTATTTAATCTGACAACGAAGAATGATTTATTCACTTTATTCTGTGATAGCAACTGGAAAGATTTAGAATAATCTCTGAAATAGTGTATAAAGGGCGAAGGGGTAGAAACAGAACAGCTGAAAAATATGCATACATAGTTCAGTTTTTCACATGTTAGCCTATAGGAAAGTGCGTCATGGTTGTACATAAAATCTCAGCAGGGCGCCCGTCTTGGCCTATAATTTAGTAGCAATTAAAGGCGCCGCCCGGCCCGCACTGGGTACGAATGCATCCATGGATGAGGAAATTATAATTGCGCGATGTGAAATCGAACAGTGTCAGTGCGTTGTTCAACGAGCGGTAGTGTGGGTCACAACAATAATTATTTAGATTTTACTGAATGGCAAATACTAGAATTAAATTCATTACTAACAGTAAAGAATATTACGATTCTCAAACGATTCACGCATTTGAAAGTATAATCCAGAAGTAATGTATGCAACAAAAAACTAACCATATTTCTAATATCTTAGTTCATGCCTAAGGCGGCAGAACTATGTCTTGTCTACTGTTAAGTATATACATGTACTATGAATACATGCATAAAAATGCAGCAAAACATATTATACTTGTGAATTATTGTGTGTGCGAGCGTGTAGGAGGAGGAGGGGGGGGGGGCGGATTAGCAAATGCAAATGCTATCAGTATTAACTCTTGACAAATAATTGACGTACCGATACTATTTATTTGCGACAAGAAGATTAATTATCAAACTTACGCACGCCAGACCACAATGTGCGCTAGTAACTCAAAAAAATCTATTAAATACAATAACACAATTCTGCAATATAATCAATTATCAACGGATTTATGACACCCAAGCGTACCGCAAATTGCCCGCAGAAACGTTTTCGGGACGGGACCCCTGGTAAAGAGTCTAACGATCACAACGAAATTCATCAGATTACTTTTTTTTTTTTTTTTTTTTTTTTTAGGTATAATTTCCCCATACAACCATTAAAATTATTTAATTGCGGTAAAACTACTGGCTTAATTATAAGTACGATTTCCGGGTAAAACTACTAATCCCCTCCTTTGGTACCTTTGGTCTTTTATTGGGATTGGATCAACGGTGCTTTCGTAGTGAAGACTTTCTTGGACTATGAGAAAAGTACCTCGGGTCGTTTTTTTTTTTTTAAGTTTTTTGGCTGTTCGCCGCATACCGGAACAATGGCTACTCCGATCTGATGAAATTTGTCAGAGGAACGTTGAATCTCTGACACTTAGACCTGTCTCTTTTTGGGACGATAAAAAATTCTATAAACATCGAAAGCTACTATTTTTCTATTTAAGTTTGCACTCTCAACGAATATTGCGATCTTGGAGAAATTTTCGGTGATCTTCGAAACCCTCCAACATGTCGTATGTTATACTGCTTTTCATCGAAGAAAGTATGTACAGATAATTGTACTGCTACGAATTGCCACGGGTTTGGTACAGCGAAGAAAATATATTTTACATGAAATTTGGCATTTTGACTTATTTTAACCCATTTCCAAAACTAGTTTTACGTGTTATTTCGCTCGAAGAAGCTTCGAAAGCTAGTCTTCGGGTCCAAACATACCACCATTTTGAATTGTATTCGAGGTTTAACAGTGTAATAACAACTCAAGTACATAATTTTAACTAGAGATGAGATGCAAGTTGATGATTTAGTTGTTAAAAATCATGTATTAGTTTTCTTGTGTGTAAAAATAGACACTAATTGGAAATTGGTATTGACAATAAAAAAGATCTGTTCGTTTTTGGGCGGGCCCTCTACCACCGAACCCCCAACTGCCTCCCGGGGGCGTAGGGTTCATTTACGCCACGCATTAGACGAAAGTAGCGGAGCCATGTGTGAGAATCCATGTAATACATTCCCTTTCTCCACCCCTATAACTAAGGCTGGAATCCAGCAATGTGTCTCTACTCTCTCCTCCCTAGCCCATCATATTAATGCAAATGTTTCCGGGGTAACTTCAACATTGAACGGGTTTTTACAATGACTTGGCGTTTCCTTAATCTGCATAATATAGCCTGTATAGGTTTTTTAATTGTTAAAAAAAATATGAGTAATGGGGTTAAGGTAAAAATTTGTATTTTTGAAATATATTCGTAAAACGGTATCTTCTACTGCCACAATTAATGTTTTATGTTTGTCACAATGTTGTAGATTGTAAGTAGATAGAGCAAAGTCATAAGCCACACTGGCATAAAGAGGTTATTGGTACAATGAAAGCACAACGTTGTTAGTCATTGATCTGAAATTTATGTAGTTTACATACACAGTTATATACCATCTTTATGCCATTATTGTCTTATGTTTAAAACTAAGCTCTATTTAATTACTATTATAACAACGAGAGAAAATAAAAAATTATTGTACCAATAGAAATAAGACTCCGAACTATCCCCATATCCCCCCCCCAAAAAAAAAAAACGACTAAATGATAGGACGCTAAATTACTTCATGAAGGAGTTACTTTTGTAACTTATTATTAACTTAACCATGTATAGGACTATGAAAAAAAATATATTATTGTCCTATTTTGGGGCGTACCCGGCTGTGTTTAATGTGCAATTGCGCCTTATGCACTATAAGTCCCAATTTCAAAACGGCTTTTCAGAGTATCTCATTTTTTTTATTAATTTTCGTCCATCCTTTGTTCATATAGTGAACAAGTTTCGTAAGGTTTTGCGGAAGGATTACAAAGCTATGAATTTTTTTATTTGCCCCATAAAAAATTTGCCCCCACACTCAACTCAATGGGTAAATAAAAAAATGAATAACTTGTAAGGTAATCCATCCGCATAACCTTACGAAATGTTCACTATATGAACAAAGAGCATGACGAAATTAATTAAAAAAATGAAGATAATCTGAAAAGCGTTTTAGAAAGTGGGACTTGATAGGCCTAGTGCAATTAGGCGCAATATGCAATTAAACAGCCGGTACGCCCGGAAATAGGGACAATTTTGTTTTTTGTTTTTTTTCATAGCCTAATACATGTATTTCAATAATTTGTTACAAGTAAGCAACGCTGTCAATGAAGTCAATTTAGCGTTCTAGAATGGCCTTAAACTATTTGCTATCAATTAAAACATTTTTTATTAAATATTACAAAAAAAAATGTTTTAATTAAATACCATGGGTGTAAGGTTTAAATTATAAAACGATTTTTCTAATTCAATTATTAACATTTTTCATTTAGGGGATGATGATACCCACCCACCATGGGGATTTAGGGATTTCTTTATGGGTGATAAAGTGTTTTTGGTTCCCAAGTAAAGCATTGAAAACGGAATATCAGATGAAGAGACCATGAAGAAGAACCTGTCTAGTCTCCGGAAACCCTTATCTATGATGGGTTTCCAAACTTTATATTGCAAAGAAGGCGTTTTACATAACCTAAAAGCGTAAGTATGTTGATACCACCCACCCGAATGCGGGATTTAAGGGATTTTTATGGGTGATAAAGTGTTTTGGTTCCCAAAGTAAAGTCATTGAAAACGAATATCAGATGAAGAGACCATGAAGAAGACTGTCTAGTCTCCGTAACCCTATCATATGACATGGGTTCCAAACTTTAATATGCAAAAGGCGTTTATACATAAACCTAAAAGGTAAACTTATGTAACAACGGTTGGAGTGAGACCCTAAGGCTCAAGCTTACCTTCCAATACAGTGGGCGTAGCGAACCCTTGGGTCCTGCAGAGGGATTAAACATAGTGATTTAAATTTCTCTTTTTTTCAGTACATTTCCGTCGTGAATTGATATTATTTTAGAATGTCTAAAAGAGAACCAGCCCTTCATTCACAGACGTCTGACAATTTGTCAGCTTACGAGGAGCACTTTCAGCCCATCCTAGTTCGAATCCCGCGTAGATTTGACCAGAAGCGCCCAACTAGCGGATAACCTTGGTACTACAGCAACCAATAGTCATTAGGCTGACAGTGTCGCGCCTTCTCAGATGCCTACTTCAACTCTCCTAAGTCTAGCGGGTTGCATAGAGGAGTTTACGCAGGGTGCGTGAAACAGTGACGTTTCAAAAACATCGTTTTGATCATCACATCACCGAATATCCACTGCACACAATACCCACAACACCGAATTCACAGATGAAAAATGTTAAAGTATTTCAGATGTGGCATGCCCTGTCGTAAGACCGAAAGTTTCGGTGTTGTGGCACATACTGGATGGGTCGTAAGACCGAATTATTCGGTGTTGTGACACAGGTATCCACAGCACACAATTGCCATAAGACCGAAGAATTCGGTGTTGTGGCCCTAGCAGGACGGGTCGTTCTTCACAACTTACTTTAGATTTTACCGATTTTCGGTCTTGTGGCGATTGTGCGTTGTGGGTATTCGGTGATGTGGCCTATTCTGTGTTTGGACTCTGAAAATAAAATTATTCGGTCTTACGACCCATTCAGAAATACTTTAACATTTTTCAACTGTGAATTCGGTGTTGTGGGTATTGTGTGCAGTGGATATTCGGTGATGTGGCCCCGACCCACAAGTACCAAATCATTTCATTATTTTTATTTCATTATTGGTACCTAAGCTCACGTATGACTTTGCAATCTACTTTTATGCATTGTAGGTATACTGTTGAGGGGGAGAATTGTGGTGTATTCAAAGTTCAAACCTCCCGCTTACTTGCCTCGCCACATTTACAAGGCGGTGTATAAAAAGAGATGGCGTCGCTTCCTTCTGACAATCTCATGCACAATATCATGTAGTAGATTTAGTACAACGTTTTATAATAAATGAAACTTTAAAGCTTACCAGATAATCATGGCTATGCATTATTACGAGCCTTACCTACACCCACATACATACATAACATTGCTCGTGGCTCCTCGTTCCCTGCCTGTCCACGCAACAAGTTTTTTATTGTTGACCATTCTAGCGCTAGTTACCGTCCCCAAAAAACTCCGTTTTGTTTTTGATGTCAAGTAGAGATGATTAAAATCTCATCTTAGTGTTTTGTAAATTCAGACTTTCTATGTTCAATTTAAATTTAATTTAAATTTAATTTAAAAGTTCTAAGTAAACAACAACAAAAATAAAAAATGAGCTTTGGGGGCGGTAGCTAGCGCTGCCGGGACAAACAATTAACACTGTGCGCGTGAACAGGCAGGGAACGAGGAGCCACGAGCAACATCTAGGAAGCAGTGGTGAAAACAATGACCAAGACATCCCAGCAAACGATGCGGAATAAAAACAAAAGGCAAAATTGTATGCTGGCCGAAAGAGAACCACCCAACTTCATGTACTACAACTAGAGAAACGCCAAAGTCGTTGTTAGACGAGTGAATGAGCCATGTGTTGAGTACTCGGTAACATAACTTTTCTTCCCTCCCTAGCCTATCATCGGCTAGAGTGGCGCATTATGGCCGTACAGTTGACGCGTTCTTATACCAATTAAACTTAAAAAACCCTATTATTTATACGAATATAATTATCAAACTTAAATGCAAATGTTCCCGGGTACCCAACACGTGACTCGCTCACTCGTCTAACAACGACTTTGGCGTTTCCCTAGTCTAGTTGGCTAAGGCGTCCATATAGCCGAAATGTGGGACACGTGGGTTCAATCCCCTGTGGTCGGCAGTGTTGTGCCGTTATCTAGATAATGTTATCTAGATAATCACTAAAAACATTGTTTATCTATTATCTATCTAGATAACATGTTTCAAAGTATCTTTTATCTTATCACGAAAAATTTTCGGTTATCTTTTTATCTAAATCTTCCATAGAAAAACAGATAAAAAATCAAATCCTCCCAAAAAATGTTAACCGACTTTTAAAAAGTGTTTTTTTTTTATATGTTTTTCCAATGGGAAGATTAAGTTTGGCCAAACCTAGATCGTAATTAAACGGGTGCTTTTTCGCTTGGGGTTTTTTTGTAAGCAAAAAATGCCATTGTTTTAAATTTGGGACTTAATAAATATAACCCTTCGCGAACGTTTTTTTTTAGTCGCATTTAGTGACTTTTTTTTAAGTTTTTGTATCGGGGGATAAAAATGAATGAAAAATATCTCGGGGGCCAAAAAGACTTGCTCGTAAGCATTGTAGGTGATTTTTGTCAAGTTTCTAATTTATACGATTTTAAACCATTGGTATATAACCAAAACTCAAAGATTTTACTTGGTTTTTATACACCATAAAAAGGGTTTTATTTTAAAAACCCTTTTTTTCTAGAATTTTTTGGGAAAATTTTTCAACTTTTTTTCAAAAAGGGGTACTCACTAAATCTTAAAGCATGTAAAATATGACTTGTAGCCCTCCGTTGGTCAAAACGTCCCAAACCCGATAAATCTATTAAAATCTGGGAAAAAAATCGTAAAAGTACAATTTCTATGTGAATTGTTTTTTTAAAATTCCCTAACTAATGTAAGGATTTCAAAAGTTCCCATAAAATTTTCACAAAATCGGAGTACCGCTTTGGGCCCGGTTGCAGCCAAAAAATACAAAATATGCATTAAAAAACGAAAAAATTTTAAAAGAACAATTTATGAGAAATATTTCTTCGAGTGTACCAAAAACGTGGCAGGTCTAAGTTCAGATATTTAGAAGGTCCCCTCCAATTTTCATCAAGATCGCATATGCTCTTTGCCCGGTAGAGAGCGAACAAACAAACAAACAAACAAACAAAAAACACCCGAGCTAATTTTTTGGGGGTCAGTGAAATTATTGGTCTTCGTTTCGCTCATCCAAAAAGTTTGTCTTCCCCTTTGCAATGTCTTCGTTTAACTTGACCAGGAAAAAGGTTATTTTTTATTTGAACTTAAAATAACTAACGAATGTAAGCTGAGATCGTATTTATTTTAGATTGACTTGAACTTTTAAAAATTTCGCCTACAAGCTAACAAACATGAACTTTCTGAAAGTTCAATATCGTTAAATTTTGAATAGCAAACTTAGCTTTAAAAGGGCCCATTTAAAAAAATAATATCCCAAACATTTCCCAGTCAAACTATCCTTCCCTGTTCCCTTTGATTAAAAAAGGGCATGACCTAGATTAGAACCCTGAAACATATTACGGAAATTGAATTGGGTCCTTTTAAGCCGATTTTTTTGGTAAAAGTATCTATATCTATTATCTAGAATCTACATTGCCAGTATATATATCTAGATAAATTCATGTCCATTATCTATTATCTGTATCTAGATACTTTTTTAGGAAGAGTATCTTATCTTTATCTAGATAATATTTTTGGTTATCTGGCACAACACTGCGGGTCCGGAAGATTTTGAAATTTCTGGATTGTATTTAAAAAAATATTAAACTTTTTTTTGAAATGCATATAACGCAGTGTAGTCCATCATCTGTGACAATACTATGGAAAACATAGCCGGAGCCGGTACGAAATACCTGTAAATATTGCAAGGTTTACTCAATCTCCGAGCGGAATTTTGGGGTACCTTAGGCGTTCAAAATTCGATCCACCTTGGGCACGGCATTTCACAGCCAGGTAAATAACAAACAAAATATATTTTTTTCAAAATCAAAACCATTGTCGTTAAAATAATTTCTACACATTGGCAGCCTATTTTTCATTTTATTATTTTTTTGAGGTTTAAATCGCAATAAATCTAGCTGATTTTGTTAGCCGTTCTCAGTCAACTCGTACCGGATGTCTGTTGAAAATTTCAGCGCAATCTGTTCAGCGATTCGGCTGATTTTCGATGTACCCAGACACACACACACCACAGAATCAGGGAAGTGCCATATTTCCTTTAATGGAAAATCCTGGGTCCTTCGTCCTTCGTCTAACTAGGCGCCGGGGTGCTCTGCCGACAACAAAAGCGCAACAAACTCAACACACCTTACGACCCAGATCCATCTTCCATCATAAAGATCGGGGAAAGCCAGATTACAGCCAAACGCAGACAACAAGTCATAATACGAACTCATCCTTCCTAAAAAAATTCAACACGCTGGAGTCGAGGACACACAACAACAAAAATAAAGAGAGGGATGGTGCTCCGTGGCCAGACCAAGGAGGTATGAATAATGTAAGGAGACAGCTGTCGCCGGGGAAACCATAGCCATTTTTGAACGACAATGGTGGTCGGCGAAAGCCTCGAACCCAAGCAAGGTCGTCGGTTTTTATTAAAGCCATTGTCAAAGCTATGAGCATTCCAAACAAACAAAAACGCAGCACTTCAACTAAAAATTTCATTTCAACTCTGTATTATTCATTCTCATATTGATACAAGAGTTATTATCAAAGTTTTAAGTATAATATCAGCTGTTCGGCCGTCGATGGTAGTCGCCATATTGGGCAGCACCAAAGAGAAGCAGTAGATACTGCGAAAAACTCTATGTTTTAGTAGCCGCCCTATTGGGCAGCACCAACGAGAACCGCAAATACTGCGAAAAACCGATCGGAGACGTTTCAAAAAGGCCACGTTCATTTGTACAGCCACAGAAAAGGGGCATGCTGTCTCCTTACATTATTCATACCTCCTTGGGCCAGCGAAACCCAATGATTGGGCAAATATTCCAGCAGCAACCTTGCAGATCGTGATGGAGAAGATAGAGGAACCATGGCAGGATCCATCTTGCACCCGCTGACCCAGATGGAGATGCAGCAGTCTGTTCCGCAACCCGTCTCGAAACAGACAGATTCCTGAAAAGTTTTTCGTTAAAAAAAAAAACTCTGTATTCGCTAGGGCCATCTACGTTTTCATATATTATTAGACGAGTGAGCGCAGCGAACGTAGTCTACAACGCTACTCGATCGGGCCTGGTCGTGATTAATTCTGTAAATGTTAAATGTCTGTCTGTCCCGTCTGTCTGTCTTCTGTCTGTCTGTCTGTCTGTCTGTCTGTCTGTCTGTCTGTCTGTCTGTTCCAGGCTCATACGGCCGAACGGCCAAATAAACCGAGCTGAAATTTTAACAGACATCAGTGACCAGGTAACTGAGAACTGCTAACAAAATGAGCCTATCTGTTACGATTTAAACCTCAAGAAATAAAAAACTGAAAAATTCGTTGAAATGTAGGGAATTATTTTAACGACAATGGTTTTCATTTTGAAATAATATATTTTGTTTTGTTTATTTACCTGGCTGTGAAATGCCGTGTCCAAAGGGTTAATCGAATGTTGGGACGTCAAGGTACCCCAAATTCCGCTCGTAGATTGAGTAAACCTTGCAATTTCACGTATTTCCTACTGGCCATGTTTTCCGTAGTATTGACACAGATGATGGACTACACCTGCGTTTTTAAAGCATTTCAAAAACAAAGTTAAATAATTTAAAAAATACAATCCAGAAATTACAAAATCTTTCCCGACCATTAAACCCCCGTCTCCCACATTTCGGCTATAAGTGCGCTTTAGCCAAAATCGACTAGGGAACGCCAAAGTCGTTGTTAGACGAGTGAGCGAGTCATGTGTTGAGTACACGGCAACATTTGCATTTAAGTTTGATAATTATATCGGTATACATAATAGGGTTTTAAGTTGAGTTGGTATAAGGGCACGTCAACTGTAAGGGTACTAATGCACCACTTTAGTCTATGATAGGCTAGGGAGACCTTAGGTAGGTAAATAATAATTGATAAATGGGCTTAAATGTGTAGGTTCTTTTTTAAAACAAAAATGTTTTTCGGAAGAATTATAATTTTTGGAATGTCAAGAGGTGCGCGGCACGGGCCAAGATGCATCTAAACTTGCACGCTCAAGATTACCCAAACTCCGCACGGAGATTGAGTAAACCTTGCAATCTTAGCTCGTTTCTCGTACTGGCTATGTTCTTATACTATTCTGCAATGTTAAAACACTACAGAAATTATTTATTTATTTGTAATTAATATTATTAACCTAGATGGTTGGCATGCGAAATAAAGTACGATGTCATGAATAATCCCATACAATTTTTATGTCTTTTTTTAATTTTTCATACTATACAAATTTGCGTTTAGCGACAGAAGATACGATTGGTTTGTGCATGGACTTAAAATAGTTACTTCCATGGTTTAGAAAACTCCATTGAGATTCGTGGATCTTGATCATGCTTGGTACAAACAATTAAGTAAAACCCGGAATAATTAAAACATAGTATGGGCCGTGTTTAATTTGTTTTTTTTGCAAACAAAAAAAACAATTCTACGCCCCCATTAATTGGCGTGCTTTCTGTTTTTATTATAAAACTAGGGAAACGCCAAAGTCTTTGTTAAACGAGGGGAGTGAGCCATGTGTTGAGTACCCGGTAACATTCCTTTTCTTCCCCCTACCTATGGCCTCCCTAGCCTATCATAGGCTACAGTGGAGCTTATGGCCTAAGCTATGACCTAAACTTAATACCCTATTATTTATAAAAATATTATAATCAAAATTAAATCAAATGTTCCGGCGCACTCAACACATGGCTCACTCACTCGTCTAAAAAACGACTTTGGCGTTTCCCTAGTAACTTGTAATCGTAAAGGGTATTTAACCGCTAAACTCAAAAAATAGTTTCATTCAGGCTAACTAGTAAAGAATTTTGCAATTACCAGAAAAATTATTGGGGCCCCATGACCTCCCAAAAAATTGTCTAACATGACATTATTCGAGCTAGGTCCCATCGGCAAAAATCTCCCATAAGAAAAAACATGGGGACGATCTTTATGCCCCGTGACCTTGGAGGATTTTGATCCAAAAAAATATTGGCCATTATTGACGTACTCTACAGCCTTTTCTGTAAATTCTCTATATTTTGTTTTGTAATTTAAGCAAGTAGTTCGGTCAAATATGCTGATTACCAGATGGGGGGTGATTTTGGAAAGCAATTTTTGCGTCTCGATTTGGTTGATCGGGAAACCCTCCCGTGGGTGTAATTGTTTTTATTACTACAAAACAGAAATTAAATAAGAAATAAAGAAATAAAATTGGGGCGGACTTTTTTTTAAATTTTTGATTTTGTAGTAAAAAAAAAAAATAAATATATATATATATATTTTTGCGTGTTTGAGGGTATATTGGGTCACAGTTTCAAGACACGACACGATGTTATAAAGAGGCATTTTTATATTGATCTATGCTCTAGTATCTATGTGGACCAAAAAAGAAGCAGGTTAAAGCCGATTTTAAGAAATTTCCCAAAACACCAATTTTCGCAAAGTGCTGGATCAAAAAATTCAAAATTCGTGTTATATCACATTTTACAAGATATCATTTTTTAAACTGTCATTAATTTAGTGTAGTATTGTGCTATAGATCACGTTTTAAAAAAAAATTTTTTTTTGCTTTTTAGCCCCTTAAAGAAAAATTATTCATTTCACAACTATAACCTTATTTTAGTACAAGCCACTCCCCTTTTTTTGTGTTTAAGATTTATGTTTCTTTGTACGTATAAAGGCTGCAGAGGGCAGTGTTGTTGCCCTATATCGGCCTTCCCGCCCCTTGGGGGGAAATATCAAAAAAATACTATACAATTCTCTACTTTTTGTCTAAAAATGTAAGTTTAGTATTAGGTTTGATGCCCAAAGATTTTACTTTAACGTAGAGATTTGCTTCACAATTTCCGCATATTATTTTAATTTTGTAAGATAGTTTTTAATTACATTATTAATCTGAATTTTTCTTTTAAACATCAAGGTCTTCTTCAAAGCATAGAGGAATGCCCATATCGCTATTCAAAAACCCCCACCCCTTTTGCATTTGGCATCCACCGCCTACTGGGGGTAACTGAACCGGAAATGGACAATAAAGAAGAAGGAGTAAAACTGGAAACTCGTTGAGTACAATGCCTTCTCCCCTTTTAAAATTCCTAGTCCGCTCCCGATCTTCACATCATGACAGTGGCCTATTTCGTGCGCCAGGACGTAGACTGAAGAGAATCCCGCAGAAGGATATTACGTAGATATAAGCTGGGACTACTTACTTGTGGCCTATTTCGTGCGCCAGGACGTAGACTGAAGAGAATCCCGCAGAAGGATATTACGTAGATATAAGCTGGGACTACTTACTTGGGGCCTATTTCGTGCGCCAGACGTAGACTGAAGAGAACCCCGCAGAAGGATATTACGTAATATAAGCTGGGACTACTTACTTGTGACCTATTTCTTGCGCCAGGACGTAGACGAAAGAATCCCGCAGAAGGATATTACGTAGATTAAGCTGGACTACTTACTTGTGGCCTATTTCGTGCGCCAGGACGTAGACTGAAGAGAATCCCGCAAAAGGATATTACGTAGATATAAGCTGGGACTACTTACTTGTGGCCTATTTGTGCGCCAGGACGTAGACTGAAGAGAATCCCGCAGAAGGATATTCGTAGATATAAGCTGGGACTACTTACTTGGGGGCCTATTTCTTGCGCCAGGACGTAGACTGAAGAGAATACCGCAGATGGATACGTAGATATAAGCTGGGACTACTTACTTGTGGCCTATTTCATGCGCCAGGAAACGTAGACTGAAGAAAATTTCCCGCAGATGGATACGTGATATAAGCTGGGACTACTTACTTGTGGCCTATTTCATGCGCCAGGACGTAGACTGAAGAGAATCCCGCAGAAGGATATTACGTAGATATAAGCTGGGACTACTTACTGTGGCCTATTTCATGCGCCAGGACGTAGACTGAAGAGAATCCCGCAGATGGATATTACGTAGATATAAGCTGGGACTACTTACGTGTGCCTATTTCATGCGCCAGGACGTAGACTGAAGAAAATCCCGCAGAAGGATATTACGTAGATATAAGCTGGGACTACTTACTTGTGGCCTATTCATGCGCCAGGACGTAGACTGAAGAGAATCCCGCAGAAGGATATTACGTAGATAAAAGCTGGGACTACTTACTTGTGGCCTATTTCATGCGCTAGGACGTAGACTGAAGAGAATCCCGCAGAAGGATTTACGTAGATATAAGCTGGGACTACTTACTTGTGGCCTATTTCATGCGCCAGGACGTAGACTGAAGAGAATCCCGCAGAAGGATACGTAGATATAAGCTGGGACTACTTACTTGTGGCCTTTTTTCATGCGCCAGGACGTAGACTGAAGAGAACCCCGCAGATGATATTACGTAAAATAAGCTGGGACTACTTACTTGTGGCCTATTTCATGCGCCAGGACGTAGACTGAAGAGAATCCCGCAGAAGGATACGTAGATATAAGCTGGGACTACTTACTTGTGGCCTATTTCGTGCGCCAGGCGTAACTGAAGAGAATCCCGCAAGGATAAAACGTAATATAAGCTGGGCCCTACTTACTTGTGGCCTATTATATGCGCCAGGACGTAGACTGAAGAGAACCCCGCAGAAGGATATTAGGGTAGATATAAGCATGGACTACTTACTTGTGGCCTATTTCATGCGCCAGGACGTAGACTGAAGAAAATCCCGCAGAAGGATATTCGTAGATATAAGCTGGGACTACTTACTTGTGGAATATTTCATGCGCCAGGACGTAGACTGAAGGAGAATCCGCAGATGGATACGTAGATATAAGCTGGGACTACTTACTTGTGACCTATTTCATGCGCCAGGACGTAGACTAAAGAGAATCCCGCGATGGATACGTAGTATAAGTAGAACTACTTACTTGTGGCCTTTTTCCCATGCGCCAGGACGTAGACTGAAGGAATCCCGCAGATGGATATTACTAGATATAAGCTGGGACAAATTACTTGTGGCCTATTTCATGCGCCAGGACGTAGACTGAAGAGAATCCCGCAAAAGGATATTACTAGATAAAAGCTGGGACTACTTACTTGTGGCCCTATTTCGTGCGCCAGGACGTAAGACTGAAGAGAATCCCGCAGAAGGATATTACGTAGATATAAGCTGGGACTACTTACTTGTGGCCTATTTCATGCGCCAGGACTTTACTGAAGAGAATCCCGCAGAAGGATATTACGTAGATATAAGCTGGGACTACTAACTTGTGGCCTATTTAAATGAGCCAGGACGTAGACTGAAGAGAATCCCGCCGATGGATACGTAGTCATAAGCTGGGACTATTTACTTGTGGCCTATTTCATGCGCCAGGCCCGTAGACTGAAGAGAATCCCGCAGATGGATTTTACGTAGATATAGCTGGACTACTTACTTGTGGCCTATTTCATGCGCCAGGACGTAGACTGAAGAGAATCCCGCAGATGGATATTACGTAGATATAAGCTGGGACTACTTACTTGTGGCCTATTTCATGCGCCAGGACGTAGACTGAAGAGAATCCTGCAGAAGGATATTACGTAGATATAAGCTGGGACTACTTACTTGTGGCCTATTTCATGCGCCAGGACGTAGACTGAAGAGAATCCCGCAGAAGGATATTACGTAGATATAAGCTGGGACTACTTACTTGTGGCCTATTTCGTGCGCCAGGACGTAGACTGAAGTAAATCCTGCAGATGGATACGGTTTACCGAAGGCGTTTGTCGTCCCAAGCTCTGCTATGACACACGCATACTTATCCATGCAGACGCCTCCAACAGTTGCCAATCCTGTAGGAATAAATTCGTATTAAAATAACTGGTGTCGGTCTCAAAAATTTTAATAATCTAAAAAATGCACACTCATTTAAACACTAAACATTTATAAAACAATACGTGGTTGAAACACAATGCACCCACCCCTGCGTGATCTTTGCGGCAAGATTCAGTGCCACCCTCCGGACGCTAGGTTTCTTTTAAAAATTTAGTAGGAAAACGCCAAAGTCGTAAACGAGTAGGAGCCATGTGTTAGTACCCCCCCCCCCATCCCACCATATACCTGACCCAGCATAGATATTTCCTCCTAGTTGTCATAGGCTAGAGTGGCGCATTATGGCCTTACATCTTGACGCGCCCCAATTAATACAGGGCCGAGGCGATATGACTCACACATTTAAAAAATTAAGCAGGGAGCGGTTGGGATTTGTTCAAAATCCCCAACACAATCCCAAAAAATCCGGCTGCGGGTTATCCGCCATTTTGAAATTATTTCTTAGTTTGGTCAAAGAACGAAAAATTAGTGATATTGAGTGAAGTATTTTGACCGAATAGCTCAAATTTGTTTTAAATGTTTTGTAAAGAACGATCAACGCGTTTTTGGGGCGCTCTTTTTTGATTTTCTGGCGACCTACGACCCTTTTTGCTAATTTTTATCCCTTTTTTGAAATTATCTGAATTTTTTTCGCATATTTATCAAAATAAAAATTTAAAAAATTACGATCTGGTGAAAATTTGTTTCAAATAAAAGTTGTAGGGCTGATAAACACTACCAACTCATATTTTAATCTGTCTCAGAATATAATAATTGTCGAACGCTACATGACAAGCAATACAATTATTGTGCTGTGAACAGCGTCCCGACCCAGACATTTGCTCGATGCGGCACTGGCGCAGCCCTGGCCATAAGACCAGTAGGAATTTCGACCTCTATAGATTTTTTTCTTCCGATACTGTTCCGATACCGATACCTTAAGAATATATATTTTTTTTAAACATCCCGAGCCTAAGTTATTTTACGACGCCATCTTTTTTGGGGATAAGCGTATAGTACACGGACACGCACTTAGTTTTCATATATTTTCAATAATTTTGACTGCATGTTAATAAATCTGTCGTAATTATTGATTCTACAGAAAATTTTCTATTAAATGATACAAATTTGGTCATCCTGGGAACGTTGTGAGATTATTATAGGGAGACACATAATTGGATGAGCGAAGCGAAGATTCCATTTCAATACACTGAAGAAAAAATCCGGGTTGTTTTTTTTTTTCTTTTTTCCCTGTATTTTTTTGTTTTTTCAACAAAGATTCCGGCAAAACCGATACTCCAATTGCGATGAATTTCTGGAGACCTTCGAAATCTTTGAACTGGCACGTTTTTGAGCGCAATCGAAAAATAATTTCTCACGAAAATCGCAATTTTACGATTTTTTTCGATTTTTAAAACCTTTCTTCGACTTATAACACCTAAAGTCTTTATTCCCCATTGTAATGATTTTTTCACAGAACCTTAATTTTATGAATTAATATATTTAGTAAAAATTTTAGGGGCAATCTAAAAATTATATCTCATGAAAATCGCATTTTATGATTTTTTTTAATTTAAAAACATTTCTTTGGCTTTATAACACCTACCATGCTTTTTTCGATTGTAATGATTTTTTTACAGAACCTTAATTTTTTGATTAATTTATTCGTGTGAAATTTAGCGCAATCGATTTTTTTTTTAATATAAAAAATAAAATCGCACTTTTTGGATTTTTTTCATTTTTTAAAAATTTCGATTGTTAACGATTGTTTTCGTTTTTTTTTAACAATCGTAGACTTCGTTAGAATTTTTTCACAAAACAACAGAAAATCTGCATAAAACATGGCAACTCAATGCACCAATTACGCTCATCCAACAACGCGCCTGAAAAAGCGTTTGCGAAGCTTCCTAGTATTATTTTTTAGTCTTGCATATAGGTGCACTATTTACGGGCAAATTGTGTGGTTTTCATTTTAGTCATAAAATTTGGCCCCGCAATATAAGAAATGTAATTGGGGAAAAAGATTTGACTAAAGGGCAATCTCAGTATTGTCCCACGAGACCAATGGCGGCCATTTTACAAGATTGCCACCAAACTTATTTTTGAAATTTTTGACAGAATGTTGAAGTTTGGTGCACCCCATAGAACATGCCATTGTAAAATTACTTTTGAATGGGCCATGTTTAAACTAACACCAATGAAACCAAAGGCGCCCATTTTAGAAGATGAAGATTTAATTTTGTAAGTCAATGAAGTGTAAATATGTTGAAAATTTGGGCTTTTATCATTTGTTTTAGTGATGAAATTGACGACAGTGTCATGTTCATAACAAAATATTTGTTTTATTTATTTAATATTTATTTATTTAAAAGTCTATCCTTTTCAGTTAAAAAAAACTGATTTACAAAAGCGATATTGTTCTTGAACCCTTTTCGTCAAACCTTTATAGTCGCCTGGTATAAAAGTACAACATACAAAATTAATAATAGTTTTTGTGGGGTGCCCGCTGTTGGGTAACAAATCAGATTTCCGATGTGACCCTCTTCAGGTGACTATAACTAGGTATATTGCGGATAGGACAATTGTGATGGGATGTCCGAGGGGTATTTAAGAGGACTCAATCCCTTGCATACGCATTAACGACTGAGGAAAACCTCGGAAAAACCGTCAGTCAGGATTGCCGGTCTCGACAAGATTCGAACCCGTGACCCACACGAATCAGAGTCGAGCGCTTAGCGCTCGAGCCAACACTGTCGGTAGCATAAAGGCCCAGGCGGGATCTATGAAGAATTCATTTATTTATTTATTCAACTAGACACAATACAGCCATAGGCCATTTTACATTGTGCATTGTAAACATAATAACATTACTAAAATAATTTTTATTTACTACAAATCAGAAATTAAAAAAGTCCGCCCCAACCGGGAATCGAACCACGGATCTCCCACATTCCAGGTGGACGTCTTAACCATAGACCTCAGGACGGGTCATTTTAATCTCTGAATTGTAGTTGCATTATACATTAATTATACATTATTAAAATTATTATATTATTTTACATTATACATTATAAATTTCTGATTTGTAGTAAATAAAAACAATTACACCCACGGGAGTGTTTCCCGATCAACCAAATCGAGAAATTACTAACTAACTTATACTAATTTAAACTAAACATGATGACAGAGGAAATACGAATAGAAATACTGAATGCATGAATAATGAATGAAACGTAATAGTAAAAAAAAAAGAAAAAAAAGAAAATAAAAAAATAATTTTAAAAAATTTAAAAAATTAAAAATTAAAACATTAAAAATTAAAATTAAAAATTAAAATTAAATTAAATTAAAAATTAAAAATTAAAATTAAATTGAAAAATTAACTAAGCCTGGCTAATAAGGGGTTTTTACGTTCGTTATGAACTCGCGGTGGTTCGCAAAAAAGTCTAGGAAGGGTGTTGGGAGTGAATTGTAGGTGAAGGGTAGCCGGTAGAAGAGTTTGATGATTTCCAGGCGAGGAATAGGTAATGAAACAGTTTTAGTCGATGTGGCGGGATGGTACATTAGGAGAAAAAATTGATTAATGGGGGTCGAAGATTACCATTAAAGATTTTATAAAAATAGGAAAACGCTTAAGTCCCGCCGCGTTGATGGATGAGCGTAATTTTTTTTAAACGAAAAAAGCGTAAAATTGCGATTTTTTTAATAGATAATTTTTCGATTAAGCTCAATTTCACACGTTTCAAAAATTATTT